>OZ020624.1:21917062-22006394 GCA_963971575.1 Liopterus haemorrhoidalis
ACTTTTTTACCTATCATTAACGACTACATAAGGCAGTGTTTTCAATCGGTGTGCCGCGGAACTTTAGCGTGCCGTGAAATTCTAGGAGAGTGCTGCAAAATTTTACAATTTTCCATTTAAGCCTATATTCAATAACTCATAGCTGTGCCGCAAAAAATATATTACACGTCAGAAGTCTGCCGCAACCTTAAAAAGTTTGAGAAACACTGACATAGAGGGTTCACCAAATTCGTTTGAATTTTTTAAGGGGTTGCGAGGAGAAAAAGGTTAGGAAACAATGTTCTAGAAACAAGCGATCATTTTCTTGGAAGTGCTTCGTGTACGAACTTTTGTGGTTGCGGTTTATCTTGGAAGAACCAAACAGTGGACTGTTGCTTAGTTTCCGGTTCATATGATAAATCTAAGTTTCGTCACCTGTAACGATATTGTATACGGATTTTGGAGTACCTAGGTTGCATTTTTTTTTTGTATACCTTACACCACTCAACACGAGCCTTTTTTGAGCTTCAGTCAAATTATGCGGAATCCATCTGGAACAGATCTTTTTCACAGCTAAATGTTCATGCAAAATCGAATGTATTGCAGTCTACGATATGCCAAAGAATGCCTCTATCTCACGGTAAGACACATGCCGATCCTTTTCAATAATTTTGCTCACAGCGTCGATGTTTTTTGAATCAACCAATTTTGGTCGGTTTTTACGAGATTCATCACTGACGGACGCAATTCCACGACGAAATTCTGCAAACCAAGTCTTTTCTGATAGTGCTTCATTACCAAAAGTTGAACGAAGCGAATCTATGCATTGTTTCTGAGTTAGTAGGCCTTTACTAAAATCGTAAATAATCATCCAACGAAAACGTACACGAGTAATATCCATTTTTTCACAAATTTGTTTGTTTTAACGCTCGCTGTCAACAAATGTCAAATTTTACGTACAGTCTGTTTCAAACGGTTAGGCGGAACTAAATGGGAATTTCGTTCTTTTAGGTTGTCACAAAAAGGGACCTTGCATATTTTAATGACAAAAAAATAAATAAATGGGATATTTGTATTAAGAATGACACAAAAAATCAAAATATAAAGAAAATGACATTTTAAAATGATATTAACCTTAACCAAAAAATGTTTGTTGCAAGTATGATTTACAAAGCTTAAACAAAACGGCTGAAAAGCATGATTTAAACGATGAAAGTAACTAGATTGCAAAATCTAGTTCCGCCTAACCGTTTGGAACAGACTTTATATTGTAATGACACATTTCAATATTGCCATCTAGTGTTCGTTTGTAGAAACATAAAAGGTACCCCATGTATACAAAAGAAGTCATGTCGAGGAAAGAAGAATGAAACTAATTTGGGACTAAATTTTGGATGGTCAAATTACCAAACTATTCCTTAACCCCTTTGTCGGGTAGACATATAATTTTGCTGTTCCACCTTACAAATGATACCCAAAGGAATAACCTACCTCCACTATCCAGTTAAGATATCAAAGTAAAGATTACCGCCCTTAAACTCATAAGATAACCTCGGAATATGGTACGCGTAACATTCCCTGACAATACATGATATTATCAGTGAAGGCATCTCTATCACTTATCACATTTTATTACGTCATTTAGAATGATTTATCTGCGAAACATCTCAAGTATGCCTATTAAAATATTTCTACAAATTCCAACGTTGTAATGTGTTGTACCACCCAGTAGGTTGGCCCTTAACACGTGTCAACTAAACTCGTTTATTAAGGAAACATCTGACTTATAATAATGAACGACAAGATTATTATTAAAGTTGGATAGTTGGAGGATGGGATGCTAAATATTTTCACTTACATGCTCGAAGAGATATCCAGTAAAGTAAAATATACATGATGTATTAAAAAATATTGGGCCATATTCATAATCTTTTACTAAATATTAGTAGCAATACTATGACAAATATACTAAGCGTTACTAAAAATTGATTTATTTATTTATTTATTTAATTTTGGCCACATAACAGGCACAAGCCCAATAAAAGTGTGGCACTAAAGTAATTTACATACAAATTTATTTACACAGTATCAAAAGAAAAAAAGAAAAAACAATTAAATTATCAGTAGACTAATTTTAACATAGATAATACAGAATATTATTTAAGTTTTAGTTAAAATTTTGTAGTATACTAATGATATTTTTCTTAAAGATAATAAAACTGGTGGAAAAAATATCAGGAAAGTTATCATATTCAGTTAAACTATTTACATGTAAAGAAATGCGATTAATTGGTGAATTATAGGCAGAATTAGTTTTACTAAAAGGCAAAGATAAATGTTCACTAATTCTAGTATTGTAAATTGGGATTTTGAAGTTAAATTTAGTTAGAAGATCTGGACAATCAATAATACTGTTGAAAATTTTAAAACAAAAACTTAAATCATGCAGAATTCTTCTGTTTTCTAAAGATAACAGATTGAGTTTCACATTTTGAAATCTAAAATTTAATATTTTTAAAAATCTTTTTTGAATATTCTCAATTCGTTTAATATAAACAAGATATTGAGGAGACCAACATACGGTATAAAATTCCAACTGACTTCTTACTACTTGATGTTCTTCTTACTACTTGATGTTCATAATACAGAATTATTGTTAGTAGGGCTTAATACTGTCTAGTAAATTATAATTTACTAGAACAGATTTAGATGCGCGGAGAGGCTGTATTAAATGACATAAAAATAGTGATGTGTCCATAATATTGACTGATTTCAATCGGTTCCATGACAACTGGGGCCGTAGGACAATTCGGGACGTTCACAATTGGGGCTTTTCACAACTGGGGCCATTAACAACTGGGGCGATGGACAATTCGGGCCGTATACAATTGGGGCTTTTCACAACTGGGGCCGTTAACAACTGGGGCGATGGACAATTCGGGCCGTATACAATTGGGGCTTTTCACAACTGGGGCCATTAACAACTGGGGCGATGGACAATTTGTTTATTTTAAGGGATTTTTTTGAGCTCTAATCAAATTATGCGGAATCCACCGAGAACAGATCTTTTTCACAGCTAAATATTCATGCAAAATCGAATGTATGCCGATCTTCTTCAGTAATTTTGCGCACAGCATCGATGTTTTTTTGAATCACAACCGATTTTGGTTGACCTTCAGGAGATTCATCACTGAGGGACGCACGACCACGACGAAATTCTGCAAACCAACAGTCTTTAAAAAATGGTGCTTCATTACCAAAAGTTGAACGAAGCGAATATATGCATTGTTGTTGAGTTAGGCCTTTACTAAAATCGTAAACATTCATACAACGAAAACCTTTACGAGTAATATCTATTTTTTCCCAAACTTGTTTTATTTTAACGCTCATTGTCGACAAACTACTCGGTCAATTTATAAGCTGCCACTGATTTCACAATAACAAATGGCAAATTTTATGAATATAGTAATGACACATTTCAATATTGCCATCTAGTGGGTCGTTTGTAAAAACATAAAAGGTAACTCCCTTAAATAGTGTTCTTTATAGTTGGTGTTTTTATATTGTTGAACGGTTGGTGCTAAAATCAAGAGCATTGGGATATTACAGGTTGATTATATATTGGTTCAATATTTTGATTTATGACTTTTACTTTCAAAATGAAAAATAATTTACTATTCACATATTTATTCCAGAATATTGTCCAATAGAAATGACGCTTGAAATGGATTATAAACAATTTAGACATTAAAATGAAGACTTTGGTTTACCGGGTGGTAGAAAGTCTACCTCTACTCCTAGTAGCATTTCTTGGTGTCTTGTCAAGAATATTTCATATAACGAATATACGAGCCCAAAATCATATTAGTTCGCCCGTTCGCATTTTTAAAGATTTTTACTTGAAATATATAGAATAAGTGAAATAAAATAAAACATATTACTATATACTTATAAAACTACTTTATTATTTGATTAAATTTAAACATATTGACCAACAAAATAAGCATATTTATATTCATTACTGTAAAAAATTGTAATTGTTTAAAAATGTTACTGAAAATATTACACCAACTTTCTCATAAAAAACATATTTTTACCACTGTGTAACTGCAACTTTATTTTTAGGGTTTTGTAGGTATGACCAAAAAACCCTTATACCGTCATTTTGTCGTCTCTCTGTCTGTCTGTCTGTCTGTCTGTCTGTCTGTCTGTCTGTCTGTCTGTCTGTCTGTCTGTCTGTCTGTCTGTCTCTCTGTCTGTCTGTCTGTCTGTCTGTCTGTCTGTCTGTCTGTCTGTCTGTCTGTCTGTCTGTCTGTCTGTCTGTCTGTCTGTTCGGTTAAAATTGTAGCCAAACGGCTAAACCTAGGGAGTTGAAATTTGGCATGCTTATACAACTCTTTGACCCGCACATAGGAAAAATACTAAAACATCTAAAAAACATACCCCCCTAAAAATATAAACAAATATGTGCTCAACAAAATCGAAAACAAAAATATTAATTCTGAGTAGGGTATCAAATGAAAGCCCTTAGTACGTAGATTAACGATCAAATTTTTATTTTTGCAAATTATTTTGATGCGATTTTTGCCAAAATTGTGCAAAAAAATTTTTGTCCCACACCCTGTAGGCCAGATGGTTTAAACTAAAAATCTAAAAAAATTCCAAGTAATGTATATTGGTGCGAACCGAAATAGTACAACAGGAATTTTTGATCAGATTATGTTTTCGGAAAATAACGCATTTTTTGTGGTTTTTGGTTCACAATGTACAAAAGTTATACCAATGTAAGACAAACATATGCGAAGCGTCCGATGGCGCAACGGGTTAGAGCGCTGGTGTTGGAAGCTAAAATTCTCTGGAAAACGAAGGGTTTCGAGTTCTCGAGTACGGACGGAGTGAGTTTTATTTTTTGTTTTTTTTTTTTTGCATTTTCATTATGTTGAAATTATTTTGTCAAAATTCTAGTTATATTTTGACAAATGTTGTATTTAATTTTTAAGAGCGTAAATTTAATAACCAGTCTTATTATATGATTAACAGACGATAAATTATTTTAAAAATATCGTGCATTTTGTTTAAAGTAAAATTTGTCCTACACACTCAGCATACCGCCTTCACTTATTATATACCTGCGAAACCCTGAAATGTGTGAATATTCACACTTCACATAAATTTTTTAAAATAGCAACGATTCCTCGTTGCATGGTGTCTACAAGTTTGTGACAATCCAGCTGTGAGAAAGAGTTCCATATTTTGTGTTAAAATTTACAAAAATACAAGGTGCGTGAGGAGGAATGGGCCGAATTTTAGGAATATATTGTACATGTAAAAATAAGTAAAAAAAACTCTAATGTTGTTATGCGATTGTCTTTTATTCTCAAGTTATAACTATGATAACTGATATGATCATGATTTTTATTTCTTGTTATGAATTATTTATTAAACAGAAGACAATCGTATAACAACGTTAGAGTTTTTTTTACTTGTTTTTACATGTACAATACATTCCTGAAGTTCAGCCCGATATTCGATAGAAAGTGTTTTAATTACGTTATAACTTGAAAATAAAAGACAATCGCACAAGAACATTAGAGTTTTTTTTTTACTTATTTTTACATGTACAATACATTCCTGAAGTTCAGCCCGATATTCGATAGAAAGTGTTTTAATTACGTTATAACTTGAAAATAAAAGACAATCGCACAAGAACATTAGAGTTTTTTTTTACTTACTTTTACATGTACAATACATTCCTGAAGTTCGGCCCATTCCTCCCCACTCACCCTGTATAATTGAAATTAATTGAAATTTCCAAAAATTACATGAATTATTCCATTAAATTTGGTTTTTGACGTTTATTTAAACTTTTGTAAAAACTATCGATAAAATAGATACGGGCGAACTTAAGTGATTTTGGGCTCGTATGTATATTCGTTATACATGTAAATAACACCATAATAAATGTGCACATATTGCTTCCTTATGTTACCAATACTTTTCCGTAAGGTAACATAAACTCATATTAACAAAACGTACCCTTTAAATATCACATCAAATCCAATCTCTTAAACTGAGCTAAAAGATAACCGACCTTAAATCGATTGAAATGAAATTAAATTCATTTTTCAGTACGTGTCGCATGGCGCATTGCTGCTGGCAGAGCTAGGCGCAGTGCAATTAGAAACAGAGCCAAACTATCACTGCAATGGCTCAACTGTTAACATTACTATCATATTGGAACTTAACCATCGGCCATAATCAGATATGTGCAATGTATTGCTCTATATTACTCCACCATTACGGATATACGCCGTTAAAAGGGTTAAAAATTACTAATTTGGGATTTGACCTATTTTTGTCTGATTCAGGTATTTACTGCAAATTGAGGTTTAATATTATAATTTTGGATTATTATGAATTTTATTGCTAATATTCACACAATATTATCACAATTTTGGCACAGAATATTTGTATTAAGCAGTGATTATCTAGACCAGCGGTTCTCAAACTTTTTGAGCTGCGGAGCCCTCCAAAGGCATACAAATTTCCACGGAACCCCACTGGTTCACTAATTATGTGTATGTGCCACTCGACGATACCTAACATCGAAGAGTAGATATATATATATGTATAAATAAAAAGAAAGAATTAAATAATTTGTACTTCAATAAAATCATTTATTTATCAGAAAATAATTGCAAAATATTATAAAATGCAAACATTTTTAGTGGGATGCATGGGCTTGTTTCCTATTTTTACATAATTCTTTTATGTCTCGCTTTATAGAGGACAGTTGAATCCTCATATCAGCTTCTGCATCGAGTCTGTTGCGGTATTTTGTTTTTGTTGAAGCATACGAAGAAAATCCAGATTCGCACAGATAAGTTGTAGCGAAAGGAAGAAGTATTTTAACAGCTTTCATTGATAAATCTGCATATTCTTCTCTCAAAGTGCACCAAAATTCTGGCAAAGATAGTTTTTCAAATATGGCCTGTAGTGAGGAATGAAATCATGTCAATGAAAATTTCATACTCCTTAGCTGTGAATGTTTCTGGCCTTTTCTGAACTTTGAATAGGTTTCTAATCCATGTATAATTTTTAAGCTTTTCATTCTCTTCATCTGGAAAATATTGTTGTCCGATCTCAACATTTTGCGTTGCAACAAAGACTCAAATCGTAAAAACTAATTGAACAATTGAAGAACTTACCCAGCAAACATTTTTATACGGGCCAGTACTGGTAAAGCACATACTCCTCGGCATTGAAAGTAATGGGCCAGTACCCCGGTGTCCCCGTGGCCGTTACTGGCCCATTGATGTATCAGTTGCTGGCCCAGCAACGGTAAAGTGCAAAATAATCGCATTAGTTGCAAGATTTATTTCTGATGGTTTTAAGTAAAAAGTATGAGTGAAGAAGAGTGCTTATAAAATGCTGGTAAAGTACTTCGTATAGGCGGAATGCGAAATACAAATGTGAAGTACATTATTAATACTGGCGTTGCACTTACTTTTGGTGCCAGTAATTTACCAGCATAAAAGCAGTTTGCCAGCATTCGGCCGTTAGTTGAAATTTTGCTGGGTACTTACTGTTTTTATCGAATAGGCGAGTGCACTATATTGAGTTAACCGTTACAGATTTGTTTAGTTCATTAATTAAATAAATCTAAACTTTTCAGAGCAACAAATTAACTTTATGTAAATTAATAATAATTATTATTTTTTGTTAATATATATTAATTTTTAGCGGATTTAAATTTATAATTCACGGAGCCCTTTGAGGTAGCTCGCGGAATCTAGACTAATGCAATCCAGACTTCTATTTGATAGGAATTGTCAAATTTATGACACTTATTCTTAGCTACTGGCAACCAGGTTGAAGTTTCATGTAAAAATATCCCCAATTAATACTTCACCAAACTCTTTTCAACGTGTGAGGTTCAAAAATTTATAATCTAGGTAGTTTAAAATGCTTTGAACATATTCGTAACATTATGTTTCTAGACTTTCTATAATAAGGATTCTAAAGGCAAGAAAATTAAAATTTTCAACGCTATCAAATCATAATTGCAATGAAATTGCATGGAAAACTGTATTCCAAAACCATATTCGTCAGCCACTTACAAGTCTTCCTCAGAATATTTGCGAAGACAAGCAAACCAAAGACACATGATCAGATATATTGCTCCTTGTAGAGAACAAGAACATAGTCAGATGGAGGTACTTTGTAGAAAAAGGATGAAGCAGTTGGAAGAAAAAAGAAGAAATTATTGATATGAAAATTCCACACGTTTCAGAGTTTTCAATAATTTCAGGATTTCGTAGATATTTATAATAGTAAATGAAACAGGCCAACATAATGTTGAATATCAAGGACAATACTTTTTAATAATATCAAAATCTACAGTTTTTTGAAAAGCTCTTTTATTCCTTCATCTAAATCCTAGTAGCTTTCATTTAATATCCAATATTCAATGTGGAAAATTCATATTTTTAAAAATATAGTAAAACCATCTTACAAAAAAATAATAAAAAAAAATTCTGATTTTACTATTTCTTTTGTTTCAATGAGGATTACTTTGAATTATCTCTCTAATTATTTTTAAAAAATGAGCTGTGGCCACCACAGGACCAACCGTCATCACAAAGTACTTGTACAAAATACATTCTTGCAGCAAAGTAGAAATAACTTGGCCTAATATTTTCTAACAGAGATTTTATTTATCATGACCATTGAAACGTTACATGTAAGTATGAAAAAATTGATGTGAAGTGTGAATTTTCACACATTTCTGGGTTTTGCATGTATTTAGTAACTGAACGATGATTATTTGGGATGCCAAAACAAATTTTATGTCAAAATATTTTTTTATGAATTTTAATTCGAATGCCTAATACCATTATTTAAGTTTCTAAATATATGCAGTATTTTTTTTTATATAGCAAAGTTCATTAAGATTTTGAAAATTGCATCTATGGCTTCCATTGGTTGCTTACATCATAAGTCCTGCCCTTTGATTTCGTCAAACATAGAATTAAATTATAATTTCAACACTTTCCACTGGTTATTAAATTTACGCTTTTAAAAAATAAATGCAACATTTACCAAATATAACTAGAATTTTAACAAAATAATTTAAACAAAATAAAAATGCAAAAAAAAACAAAAAATAAAATCAACAGGATTCGAACCTTAGTTTGCAAGTTAAGTTATATTATTAAGCGTACGACAAATCCAACCACGCCACGAGAGCTACTGATCTGGTATGTTACACAACGTATTAAATAGTTAACATATTTTAGTTAAAAACACAAAAAATGCGTTATTTTCCGAAAACATAATCTGATCAAAAATTCCTATTCCGGTTCACACCAATGTACATTACTTAGAATTTTTTCAGATTTTTATTTTAAACCATCTGGTCTACAGGGTGTGGGACAAAAAATTTTTTGCACAATTTTGGCAAAAATCGCATCAAAATAATTTATTTTGCAAAAATAAAATTTTGATCGTTAATCCACGTACTAACGGCTTTCATTTGATACCCTACTCAGAATTTAAAAAAAAATATAATTTTTTTCGATGAGAACATATTTGTTTATATTTTTAGAGGGATATGTTTTTTAGATGTTTTAGTATTTTTCCTATGTGCGGGTCAAAGAGTTGTATAAGCATGCCAAATTTCAACTCTCTAGGTTTAGCCGTTTGGCTACAATTTTTACCGAACAGACAGACAGACAGACAGACAGACAGACAGACAGACAGACAGACAGACAGACAGACAGACAGACAGACAGACAGACCGATAGACATCATGCTAAAAATAGTCAAAATGTTATGTAAGTACCTCAATTCGTGGAGATCCATCGAAATCTCGAAATGTCAAAATCGGTATGATCACAATACCTCCCTTATATATGTTGGCGGTCGGTAAAAAGTCCATCTAAAAATAGGGTGGAGGACGAAAGATTAATTTCTTACAAAATTCGCTCCAAAACTTGTTTTTATCGAAGAAAAAAACGTATATAAATTTATCGCGTAATTTGTTTTTTTGTTTTGAGGGTAAAAACTAATTCTTTCAGCTCGGATTCTGAACCATGTACAAATGAGGCGGAAATTATTATTATAATACAAGTGAAAATACAACTGATGACCTAAAAAAAGGTCCTCATGTCCAAAATACAAGTGATGAGCAAAAAAAAAACGGTCCTCACTTCCAAAATACAAGTGAGTGACGGCTACACGCCTTTGGCACTTGCCTCGATGCCAGGCCGTTCTTACGACTCTGCCCAGGACCCTGGGGCCCCAAGAACCTCGGGGTAGCCGGGAATTTTTCCCAGCTACTCCTTCTTGTCGGGCCTGCATACGAGCAGCGCCTAGTACCATTCCCTACCTTGCTCACAATTTTACAATAAATGGCAAACGCCCTGGCGGTAAAGCAAAATAAAGACAGCAACGTTGACGATGACATGAGGGTTGCCCATCTACACTAGTATGAAATGTTTGATCGGCAAAAGTGGCGCTTAAAAATCCAACAAGCGGGCCTCGCACCACCGGGAAATCACTAAGAAGAAGAGTTATTTACATATAGAATAGGGTTGCCAATAGTCTCAGAAAAGGCGGGACCAAGGCCGGTGCGAGGGTGTTTAGCGCCTATACGCAAGATTTAATTGAACGCCCCTAGGCAGGGCGTAACTAGCTTATTTCGAGCCCTGGATAAGAACTTCAAAATTTCAAGTGAAGGCTTAAAATAAAATTTGTGTGAATTTCACATTTCAGGGTTTTGCAGGTATTTAATAACTGAATGATGATTATTTGGGATGCCAAAACAAATTTTATGTCAAAATATTTTTTTATGAATTTTAATTCGAATGCCTAATACCATTATTTAAGTTTCTAAATATGTGCAGTATTTTTTTTTACATAGCAAGGTTCATTAAGATTTTAAAAATTGCGCCTATGGCTTCTATTGGTTGCTTAAATCATTAGCCCCGCCCTCGGATTTCGTATACATCAAACAGAATTAAATTATAATTTCAACACTTCCCACTGGTTATTAAATTTACGCTTTTAAAAATTAAATGCAACATTTACCAAAATATAACTAGAATTTTGACAAAATAATTTAAACAAAAGAAAAATGCAAAAAAAAAACAAAAAAATTAAAATTGACAGGATTCGAACTCTAGTTTGCAAGTTACCTGTTTAACAAATTAGAAATCCAATGACTAAACGCACATCGCTATGAGCGCTGACGTATCAACTTGGTTACATAGCGAATTAAATAGTTAACATATTTTAGTTAAAAACACAAAAAATGCATTATTTTCCGAAAACATAATCTGATCAAAAATTCCTGTTGTACTATTCCGGTTCACACCAATATACATTACTTAGAATTTTTTCAGATTTTTAGTTTAAACCATCTGGGCTACAGGGTGTGGGACAAAAATTTTTTTGCTCAATTTTGACAAAAATCGCTTCAAAATAATTTATTTTGCAAAAATAAAATTTTGATCGTTAATCCACGTACTAAGAGCTTTCATTTGATACCCTACTCAGAATTTTAAAAAAATATTTTGTTTTTTTCGTTGAGTACATATTTGTTTATATTTTTAGGGGGATATGTTTTTTAGATGTTTTAGTATTTT
The DNA here is from genome assembly GCA_963971575.1 of Liopterus haemorrhoidalis. NCBI lineage: Eukaryota > Metazoa > Arthropoda > Insecta > Coleoptera > Dytiscidae > Liopterus > Liopterus haemorrhoidalis. The sequence goes on from OZ020624.1 coordinate 21,928,690, forward strand.
TCCTATGTGCGGGTCAAAAAGTTGTACAAGCATGCCAAATTTCTACTCTCTAGGTTTAGCCGTTTGGCTACAATTTTTACCGAACAGACAGACAGACAGACAGATAGACAAACAGACAGACAGACAGACAGACAGACAGACAGACAGAGAGACAGACGACAAAATGACGGTATAAGGGTTTTTTGGTCATACCTACAAAACCCTAAAAACGGTTCTCACTTCTAAATTTGAAGTGAAGACCTAAAAAAACGTCCTCACTTCTAAATTTCAAATGTAGACCTAACAAAAAAAATCCTAACTTTTAAAATTACATTTCTCTAAATTACTTTTACATTCATTTGGCATTTAGCGCCCTTTTGAGTTTCACGTCAGCACGCCCCCCTCGCAGCGGCGCCCGCATGCACCGCATGCATTGCATGCCGCTTCTGCCGGCCCTGGGCGGGACAGTCTCGATTCTAAATTTGTTATTATTCTTTGTTATTTTCGAATAATCGAAAAATACATACGTTTAAATTTATCGCACGATTTGTTTTTCCAAAGAATATATTTAGTTTTTCCGATATACGTCTAAAAGATCTATATATGCATGATAAACTCTCTAGGTCCATCCCTTTGGCTATAACAGACAGATAGACAAATGCGTCACCGAATATTAATTTCTTGGTTATACCTACGAATCCCTAAAAACATCTTGAAATTAGACAGTTAAAAATAATTAATCATTTTTTCCTGGAAAGATGTTGAACATTTTTATCGTTGACAACTTTCTTCCATATCATTTCAATTTAAATTTTTTTATCTATCATCTTTGGGCAGTGTCAATCAGGTTGACTTTTGGCCTCACTCACATAAGTCCTCCAACTTGATCTGTTAGTTGTCAGGTCTTTTCCATTTTTTTTTTACCTTTTTCTAATTCTTAGCTTTATTTTAACTTCTTTACAAATGTCCCTGAATGTCCCTGAATGTCCCGAAATGTCCCTGAAATGTCCCAGTCTATAATTACGTACTTTGTCCATAGTTTTGCTTATGTACTCAGTATCTATTTATTCCACAGATTTATTTCAATTCGTAAACCCTATCAGTAATTATAAACTTTGTGCCATATTTAATATACAATGAATTTCTGTAACTGAAATGCAGTATGACGTGATTCTACAAGTTACCAAAACTGAAACAATTAGTTTCCTTGTTTCTGTTCATTCTGCTTTAGTTCACAATGTCAGCAACTTATCGACAATACAGGGGACATGTTTAAATTACGATTCAACAATGACCTTCGTAATGTTGACATTTTCACCCGGTAATGGCTTGAATAACTTCATGAATACCAAATTTCGACTAACATCAATATTATTGTTAATTTTCTGTTGTTTTAAGTTTACTCATAATTATATTTAATGATATTATAATCATTTCATAACAGAACGGTATCAGTTTTTATTTTAAAGTTAGGTAAAACGCCACTCTAACATTACAACCAGAACTCAAACATGTGGAACAAAAATGTGGAACGGAGTTCCAAAGTTTAGCATCAAACTCAGCAGGATAAAAATGGCACGTTTTCCAAATTGTTTTATAGACTGGTCCTAGAATAGGATGTAATAATAATAATAATAATAATAATAAACTTTATTGACCTAGATACATATACATGTTTTAAGTCAGTCAACAAAAAAATTAAGATAAAATACAAAAAAATAAAGATAAAAATTGTCACATTTTAATATTATAATTAAGAAACTCCTCTGTGGAATAAAACACATTTTCCACAAAAAATAATTTTAAAAAGGATTTGAATTTATTATATTCCAAATTTCTAAGGTTCGCAGGAATTTATTCATAAATTTCACAGCAAAATAATTTGTACTATTCCTAGATTTGACTAACCTCAGAAAGTTGGGATATATGTTAGTCCTGTTTCTTGTGTTGTAGCTATGTATATCGGCATAAGTTTGATTTTCTCTCTCCTTTTTGTGCAGGTATAATAGACAATGGTACATATATATTGAGGGTAAAGTCATTATTTTTAATATGTTAAATTGACTTCTACAGTCGGACCTGTAGTGTGTACACGTTAGAAGTCTTATTGCACGCCTTTGCAGAGAAAACACTCTTGAGGCTGCTGAAGAATGGCCTCATGCTAAGATGGTGTACGAAATTTGAGAAGCGAATAACGCATAGTACGTTGTCATTAAAACATCTTTTGTAACAGCATTCATTAAATTCCTCAGGAGGAACATGGTTGAGCACAGTCTACCAGTCAAAACTTTAACATGGTGATTCCACGTCAAACTGGGATCAACATGCACTGCGAGAAATTTAACATGATCCTAGTTAACACGGTAATTTTTTCTTAATGTTATTAGTATTTCTTGGGTTTTGCCGAGGTTGAGAGAGAGTCGGTTCGAATCAAACCAGTATTTTGCTTTTTTTAAGGCCGTTTGGTTTTTAGAAATGGTGTTCTCTAAATTCACTGCTTTTGTTACCATAGTGGTGTCATCTGCATACAAAATACTGGGATGATCAATATAAGTTGGGAAGTCATTGATATATATTAGAAACAATAAAGGACCAAGGATGGAACCCTGCGGGACACCTGTATCAATAGTTTAGAGATCGGATTGATGGTTCCGGAGAGAGACGACCTGTTTTCTGTCTTTAAGGTATGATTTCAAAAGATCGCAACTGTTCTTATCAAACCCATAGTATTCTAGTTTTTTTATAAGAATCTGGTGAGATACACAATCAAATGCTTTAGACAAGTCTAATCGGGTTGCCAAGCAGAACTCACCAGATTCACAGTCCTCAGATATCTCATTTATTAAAGCTAGAATGGCATCCGTTGTGGATTTGTTAGTTCTGAATCCAAACTGCATATTATGAAATAATTGATTATTTTCAAAATGAGAAAATGTATTAAAACTGAAAAGGTCCGGAACAAAACATAAGGGAATAATTATATATTTCGTATAAGGTTATCATTGTTAAGTGGACACCGCCGTATATTTCTCATACCCTTTTCACATTAGAACTGTAGGATAGACAAACTTAAAGTCTATTTTGGGAGTCAACCAGGGAGGCTGGTTTATGTATTAGGTCGTCAAGGATGAAATTTGTAGAAAAAATCAGCTGTGGCCACCACAGGACCGACCGCCATCGCAAAGTACTTGTATAAAATACATTCTAGCAGCAGAGTAGAAATAACTTGGCCCAATATTTTCTAACAAAGATATTATTTATCATGACCATGGAAACGTTACATATAAGTACGAAAAAATAGATACTTAGAAAAAATATCGAAAAAAATTTCAAATTTTTTTCGTTTTATCAAAAAATATCTCAAATAAAAGTTGTTAGTTATTGCTTTAATAGCAACTTTTATTAGATAATTTTTTTTCGAAATATTTTTTTGTTATGAAATATTTGCAAAAATCTTAAAATCGACACGAGTAAACTCCCATTTCTAGTCAATCGACTTTTACCAAAAGTTGATCAAGTCGTGCCATTGATGTCAAAAACTTAAATATGAAGTTTCATAAAAATCCTTTTAGCCGAATTTGCTCTGCACGTGTACACAGACAGACAAACAGACAGACAGACAGACAGACAGACAGACAGACAGACGGACGGACAGACGGACAGACAGACTAACAGACATCATGCTAAAAATAGTCAAAACGTTATGTAAGGACCTCAATTCGTGGAGATCCATCGAAATCTCGAAATGTCAAAATCGGTATGATCACCTCCCTTATATATGTTGGCGGTCGGTAAAAAGGCAAAGTTGGTTGATAACTTACAAATATAGGGAATTATTTTATTCATCAAAGTATGCACCCATATTGTCTATACACTTTTGCCATTTAAGCGGCAGGTTGTTCAGGCCGTTTGTATAAAACCCTGGAGAACGAGAGTCAATGAATTCCTGGACGGCCAGTTTTACAGCGTTCGGAATTAAACTATTTTGCTATTAAAAAGATGTCCAAATTGCGGAAGAAGTGGTAGTCAGTGGGGGCTAGATCTGGGGAGTATGGAGGATGATGAAGAAGTTCCAACTCCAATTCCTGTAGTTTTGCCACAGTCATATGTGTAACGTGTGGTCTAGCGTTATCATGCAATAGAATAAGAGGCGATCTGTTGACCAATCTTTTGTTTAAGTTTCAGCATCATTTAGTCCAGTTGGTTGCAGTATATTTCTGCTGTGATCGATGAGCCAGTTTTTTTTTTTTTTTTTTTAGTGACCTATACGAAATTTGGCGAACCAATTTGATACTCAGACCAATTCTGTAACTCAGTTACTATGATCATTGTAACAAAATTTGTCCCTATGAGCAAGGTCAGTTACTATCATGAATGAAAGTCATTATACTTTTTATAATATTTTATTTTGTATAACGTTACTACACAGTAAATTTTTACAGAATTGATCTGATTGTCTGCTGCGTAGTAACACTAGAGCCAAATACACTATTAATGTTTCAGGCGGTCTGCGATGCTGTAGTTCCACGTAAGAACTCATACTTCATAATAGTGCGAATTTCCGACCGTTCCATTTTCAACAAAATTAATTTTTAAAAAAAGTTTTTGAAATTTTTTGGAGCAAACAATGATTTTTTTAAACAGGCGAGATGTGTAACTTTCCAAAAAAAAAAAAAAAAACAGAACGGTGATATATTAAGACATAAAGGCGGGAGATCTTGACGAAAGTAAGCTAGGTAAGACGGTGACGGCCCCGCCTCGTTTTTCGTCTCAGAGCGGGCGATATTTTGTGTAATCATAAAAAAATTTAGACTTAAAAAAGTTTATTTAAACTCTTAAAACTACAAGAAATATTAAAAAAGAACTAAACACTAATTACAAAAAATGTTTTAAAGTACATATTATGAGAGGAATCTAGTATTTTTTATGATTGTAAAAATGTTGATAACACTCGCCACGGTGAAGAGGTGCATTGCAAAACTCGCATTTGAAGCAAGTCAACTTTCTTTTTTTATGTGCTGCACAAACTACGGCAGTTTCGTTGGGAATATAGCTTTTTACCTTTATTTTCTATCCGAATTAATTTGTGCTTTTTGATGTCTAGCGAAAGACGTCCAGGCGGATCAATTTTATATCGTGGAGTCCGTGGTGTCGAGTTCGATGTACCAGGTTGTGGCTCTTCCATTACTTCGACCATTACTACGACTCCCGCCTTTAAGCTACAGTCGAGATAAATTGTAGTAGCACGACTCCCGCCTTTAATGTGTTAAGCCAATGTCAAATAATAAGCTGTTAAAGTTGGCAATATTATTAACTATAAATTTCATCCTTGACGACCTGATAATTGGATAATTATATTGAATTTGATGTTTATAATAATGATCTCTCTCTTCCTACCTCTCTTTCTCTCTCTATCTATTTCTCTCACCCTCTCTCTTCTCCTTGTCATTGTGTTTTTATTATCTCATTTAATCCTCCTAAATATTATAAAATCTTTTGTTAACAACAATTGCATGGTCATATATTGTCAAATTTAAAAACTTTCAATTTTTCATCATCAAAATTCAATCCTTCCCTTGATTTTATCCACTCAATTCAACATCAAATACAATTTATTTTCCTGAATCCCACAGCCCCCTAACGTGCGCCGCTGTGAGTGAACGCGTAATATTTCTACGTGACATCTGTCCAGATCGGTCGAGAGCGGCGCTTTATGTAAAGCCGGGAGTTCCCCACACGGTGGACGGGCGACGGGCGACGGACGACGGACTCTCCTGTGGGACAGTCCGTTGTAACCAGCATTGAATCAAGGCCCAGGACATGTATATTTAAATATTGCACACCAGCCTTTAACGCCCAGGGCTAGACACCACGATAAATGATTTTCAGTTTTGCTTCATGTGGAAAGTTAGATTTGTATTAGTTTAGATTTTTTATCTTTAGATAGGATAACTCTACTAAATGTTAACAATATAGTTTTGTCATAAATTTAATTATAACTCTGACTGTCTAGACATGATTATCATATAGGTATATCAAGAGGTATATATAGAAAACTTTTGGAAGAATTTTTGATTGCTGTTGATGTCAACCAGAAAGTTATATTCAACACAATAAGTCAACATTTAAGAGCATTAGCTGAAAATTTTAATAAATATTTTTTCGAAAATGAGGATCCTCGTAAATGTAACCTCTGGATTAAGGCTGCGTATAACCCCCAGAGGTTACCAATTTCATATACAAAACTAACGATCTGAAATAAAATTGGTATCAATCTATACATCAAATTTTGCACCGAATTTTTATCTATCTAATAGGATATTTTTAATTGCAGAAACATTTATTGTAAAAATATTATCGCTCAATAACTTAATAACTGACATCAGTAACATTGTTCTGTAATTTTTTAAATCTATTTAAGGGTTTCAAATAACTTTTATATTTATATAGTTTTGTGTAGAAATGTTCAAATAATACGTCAACATTTTTTTCGACTTAATTACTTATAGTTTAGAACCCTCGTCGAAAAATATAATACTTGATGATAATGGAATGCCACTTGGTACACGCATTCTTCATAGAAATTAAATCATTTTTATCCGTAACACCCATTTTGAGAACCGTGGCAGATTCAAGATGGCGGCAAATATAGATTACCAAGTACAATAACTATAAGTAATTTTCCCAATAGAACAAAATAGCTCAGAACTTTCTTGTAAAATGAAGCTTTAGCTACAATTTGCCGAATCGTACGCAAATATGCGTCGAATGGTTTACAAGATGGCGTCTATAATGTAACTTGCTTATTTACAATTACGTAACAGTTTTTTCTACAATTTAAAATATCCTATTAGATAGATAAAAATTCGCTGCAAATTTTGATATATAGGTTGTGATTAATTTTATTTCCTATTATTAGTTTTGTATGAGAAACTATTGAGAACTATAGGGTTGTGCGCCGCCTTAAGGGCCGAATTCAGAAACGTTCCTAATCCTCACCTCATCCTCACCTCAAACTCAATTGGCAATGAGTCACTCATTTGGAATTCATAAACGTTCCTAATCCTCACCTCACCCTCACCTCAAACTCAATTGGCAATCAGTCACTCATTTGGAATTCAGAAACAAAAGTTGGATATTAGTAACTCATTGCCCACTCACTTATCTGTCAAATTTGAGTGAATAGTGAGTGAGAATTGAGGCCAGTAGCTGGTAACCTTAAATTTGACTCATTTAACATTTTGCTTTATATAAATATAGAAATAATAGGGGCGTCAGCCCGGCTACGCCGGTCTTCTCCCCTACGTTGTTAAAACTCGTCGCTTCGCGACTCGTTTTAATATAATAAGGCATTTTGTCGCACTTGTCGATTATAAAACTCGTCGCTCATCTTTTTTTAACACTATTTTATGGAAATTCCCCCTGCAAAAGTCCTAAGTTTTATCGTTAATTCACCTTACATACTTAATTAGTTTTCTTCTGACAAGAAATACGTTCAAAATGTGAAATCTCGTCACATATTAAATTGAAAAAAATTTGACAGATGTCACCTTTTGAAATCTTGTAAGCATATTTTTGTCTCAAAATGATCCAATAATGGCCAAGATCCTTTGAAAAATATTTTCCGATGCTTCAAAATATTATCTCGCACGTCAAAAAAGCTATCTTGAACCATTATCACCACTTAACACTTTCATTAACCCTGAAATTTTTAATATATATAAATCTTTTTTAACACTATTTTATGGAAATTCGACCTGCAAATGTCTTAAACTTTATTGTTACTTCACCTTAAATCCTTAATTAGTATTCTTCTGTCCAGAAACACGTTCAAAATGTGAAATCTCGTCCCATTTTAAAATGCAAACAATTTGACAACTGTCTCATTTTGAAACCTTGTAAGCATATTTTTGCCTCAAAATGCTCAAATAATGGCCCACATTCTTTGAAAAATGTTTTCTGATACCTCAAAATATTATCTCGCACCATTATTACCATTTAACACTTTGATTCTCGTCGTAAATATTCTGGACCGGCCGTCTTGTATTAAGAATATTTTTGAATTATCGTCTGATAAAACCTGTCCGTGCCGATCAATGGTGACTTTGATTCGACACGGTTTCGAGGAAAAAATGCATGATTTTTATCAATAAAAATTAGTCAGTACCCCCTGTCGAAATAAAATTAAGCCTTAGCACTAAAAAAATATCACCCGGATAATACGGCGGTTCATTTTCCTCTCTCCGCGTTACCGGAAAAATGAAGATACACCAGAAGTTGAATAGAACATACATACCAACACTTGTACAATATAATAGTAGATATTTGTATTAATGTGGATAATGATTTTTTAGAGTATGTAGTAAGTTGAAAATGTTTATTTAAATGTGCATCGATACATTTGGAACGTAAAAAAGAAACAGTAATCTATTTTTTAATACAAAATAATTGTTTTTATCAGGCGGTATATGCGGGACGCTTAAGATCCTCTTCAAAATATCACTGACTATGAACTTATTCAGATATTTCATTTCTTAAGAAACACTATAACACAAAATTTTTTCCTACAGTATATCCAAAAATTGGGGTACTACAGAAGCATAGGTTGCCTTTTCCTCCAGCTGTGTCAGGCATAATTTTATTAGATATGACAAATTATATTTCTTAATTCATTATAATATATCTTTATTTAAGAGAACACATGCGACTTACATTTACTTAATCAACCTTTGATATGCAAAATAATATAATAAGTTGCCGAAAATATTGCTGTATACCTGGGTAGATATGTTAGATTTCCCGGAACTAACGAGAATATCGGGAAAAAAAATCTTGGATTTAATGAATATCGCTGGTTTTCCTGAAGTCACTAGTTGGATTGAAGGTACCCATATCGAAATAGGAAATCCAGGAGGCAGAAATGTGAAACTATTTTGAAATAGAAACGGCTAGATGTAGCAGTAGTAGCAGGTGCAAACTGTAAAGTATTTGACAATGATATTTGCTGGCCAGGATCTGTCCATAATAGCAGGATATTTAATAGTAGTTCTGTTAAAATGATAATCGAAGAAAATCGATTGTCTGGGCTTATTCTCGGTAGTAATGCTATAAAAGCAACTTTTATTCTACACCATTTTATAAACTAATAAAAAAATAATAATTATAAGTACATTTATTATAATTATGTTATATATTTGTTTATAATAAATTATTTAAATAACATTATAAGTTTTCTTAAAAGTTTCTTTCATTAATTATTGTTCGGCATATTTTTTTCTTATTTCTTGCTTTTCTACTTGCAGCTGTTGTTTACACATATATTTTAAGCCGATATTCTTCGGGACGAAAGATATGAATTTTTTCATCTTGCGGGATATTTTTTTCTGAGCTCTTCATTATACCTCTAATTCTTTTTCAATTGCAGTAGCTCTTGATGTGTACGCAGTTTTCTTAATTGTTTCCCTATTTTCCTATTATTTTTAATTTGGTAATTAGATTATTTGCCTATTGTAAAAATTAATCTATTTAAAAATTACATCCCCTGGGGGTAGAGTCGTCCTCTGAAGGTGTAGTCGTCATCTGTATGCATTGGGCAGCGTCACCCGTGATAAATATTCTACTTGCCATGATAAAAACAACAATATATATAAAATACACTATATTTTATTGAATTGAGTTTTGACAATACACTACTGTCAAAATGTTTATTACAATCACTACCAAAAGGTTTCCATAGCTATTACGTATTGACGTCATAAAATTAGTGACGTTTTTTTTTTTTTTTTTTTTTAAATTTAATGGCCTTTGCTACTGTGGCAATTAGCCAGGACAATTTTTATTCGAGAAAATTTCCATGCCTGAACGGGATTCGAACCCGAGACCTTCGCAACGCAGAGCACATGTGTTACCACTACGCTACGCCGGTCGGCTAGTGACGTTTTCCATCAACCGTCCCTCAAGTTAGTGACTCATTTACAATTGTTTATGAATAACAAAAGTGAGTGAGGGAACGACTCAACCTAAAATGAGTGAGATATGAGGTGAGGCTGAGGTGAGGATGAGGTGAGGATTAGGAACGTTTATGAATTCGGCCCTAATAATCCATCTTGGAAGATATAAAGTCATGTGCACTTGATCCTCGTGAAAAAGAAAAGCTGATCGAGTTGTCTTCTGATGTCAATCTGGCCATTGTCTCAATTTTGGAAATCGCAAGAAAAAGAACATCCATCTTTGCGTTATAACTAATGACCAATAATTTGATAGTTATTGGTCATTTTTTCGACTTCGTATTGTGCGAAAAGACTTTTTCAGCCATGTCAATAATAAAAACTAAATAGAAAAATATAAAGGATGTCAATGCAGCGCTACGTCTCCTAGAAACAACTCTGCAGCCACGTATATCAAATTATCTTAGCTTTCAGCCGGTCCGCGAAATATTTATTCTATTTTTATCGGTCCGCAGGTGCAAAAAGGTTGAAGAACACTGCTTTAGATTTCCGCAGTACTGAAGTTTGTATTGTTAATTTATGAATAAATCTAAATAAATTCAGATATTGAGCGTCTATATTGTTTGAAACTATTACAATTTTTTTGTAAATTATTCCACGTCAATATCTTTAATAATCCTGCTCAAATAATACGTTGTTATAAGTATCCATTAGAATATATCTATCTAAAAGTGTCGAACTATTTCTAGCCAGATTATCTATGCATGTGCAAATGTTTTCAAGTTAAATATTAATCTTAGAAATTAACAACTATAGGAGGAAAGTTTGTACATACGAAGTAGGAAACCTATAAAGTTATCTTCAAGTAACAATATTGGCAGATATGTTTTCATAAGTTTTAGTTTGACGAAGAAATACAAGTCACACTTCCATTTTAGTTAAGGGTTTGAATGGAACATTCAATTAATTTAATTAGTAGTTAGTTAGGGAGACTTTACATACAAGAATATGTTAAGTAAAGCTTATTTTACGTCTTATTATAATACTAAACAATAGAAGCTAATTGTTTTAAATTTTATTTCATGGATGAACAACCTCATCAAATCGTCTATGAACACAGAGAGCTTGATCTTGTGCAAGTTTTATGAAACTAGAGTCTATCTAAATGAACTTCGCGTTAGATGGACCTCTACAAAGTAGGATCGATTATTTATAATCTTTGATAATAAACCCAGCAAACATTCAACTAACGGCCGAATGCCGGCGAACTGCTTTTACTGCTGGTAAATTACTGGCACCAAAAGTAAGTGCAACGCCAGTATTAATAATGTACTTCACATTTGTATTTCGTATTCCGCCTATACGAAGTACTTTACCAGCATTTTATAAGCAATCCTTATTTTACACAGCTATCGTCTCTTCTTCACTCATACTTTTTACTTAAAACTAAACTTTTTTTGAATGTAATAATTTGAAAAGTCTGATTGTTCTTAGTCATAAAACACCCTAATCGCGTGGCCTTCGAGGGCCAGTACAAGTTGATACGTGTGGTGGACAGTTTGTCAAGTTGTGTATTTAAATAGTTATTGTTTTGTGAACATTATACAGTTTTTTATTGTGATTTGTGTGTGTTTTGTTAGATTTAAGGACGTAGTTTACACAAACTGTTTCATGTTAAATTGTTTAATTTTTATTTTAGTTAAATCATAGTTTTTTCATGTAATAAAATTTTCAATTATTAATAAATCTGTTACAAGATTATAAATATGTCATTTAAAAAATATAATTTGTCATATTATATTTTGAATAACGACATCTTAAATATTTTGTAAATATAATACTAACCTAAAATAATACAAACTTAATCCAAAACTGTAAAGCTTTTTTTTTACAATATAACCAAGTTTCTAAAAGTCAGTAATACACCATAAAAATCACCAAAATAACCAGATCTAGCTTGTTCTTACAAAAGTGAACAGCTTATAGCATTAATGCTTATAAAATTTGATTATTGAATTTATTTTAACAAGTATGATTTCTTTAGGTTGGCACTCTTCAAGTCAGGGGGAAAATATGTGGTAGATAATACAAGCCGAATATTGACGAAAATTATTAGTCACCACTTATCTTTAGGATGCGATTTTTTGGCCGAAATGGCGGAAAACTATTTTCTTAAAATTCTCTATTAAATTTATAAATTAAATAAACTAATTCCTGTTATTCCTGAAATTATATTTATTTAATATTTATAAATAAATAAATAAATTATAACTGTTAATACAATTTACAACCGGCCAGTTTTACCATCGTTGAATAAATTTATTTAGCAACTTAAGTTAACAATATCGCATCATTCTATTGACAGCAATGTTAATTTCTTCATTAATAGTTTAAAACCGATGCGACATTGTCAACTTTATTTGTCAAATAAATTTATTTAACGATGGTGAAAATGGCCAAATGAGTATTTATTTTGCACCTAACCATTAATTTATTTTAATACTGGGTAAGTACACATATGTTGCATTTGAAATACTAGAGAGTGGGTATAATATATGCACTGGTCCGTCAGAAATAAATCTTGCAACTAATTCGATTATTTTACACTTTACCGTTGCTGGGCCAGCAACTGATACATCAATGAGCCAGCTAACGGCCACGGGGACACCGGGGTACTGGCCCAGTGCAAAATGCCAGCACTGGCCTAGTGCGAAATGCCAGCACTAGCCCAGTGCGAAATGCCAGCACTGGCCCAGTGCGAAATGCCAGCACTGGCCCATTACTTTCAATGCACTTTACCCTTGCTGGGCCGGCAACTGATACATCAATGGGCCAATAACGGCCACGGGGACACCGGGGTACTGGCCCAGTACGAAATGCCTACACTGGCCCATTACTTTCAATGCCGGGGAGTATGTGCTTTACCAGTACTGGCCCGTATAAAAATGTTTGCTGGGAAGTATCACGCCGCATAGTAAAAAAATATCAATTCAATACATTTAAGGTCGTCCGCACACGAAGCTATCCTGAAAGTACTTGTTGGTAACGATATTTACCAATGAGTAGTTGTCCAGTCACTTGGAAGTGACTGGACATTGAATTTCATAGGAATATAATTCAATGGGGTTCTACAAAGGTCGTTACTAGTTGTTACTAGAACCCATCCGCTACGAATTACTAACCAATTTCTGGTAACTCGGAAGGAGAATCGGCGTCACCTAGCTACTTCTGCAACTGTCACCTCTATAGCACTCACCATTAATACAATATAATATCTACAAGATGAATGAACTATTAAAAAGAAAAAAATTGGAGGATAGGGAAACATCCCCTTATTTATATATACGAGGGCTACCTTTTAAGTTTTTACAAAAACTAAGAAAGAAAACATTTTTTTTTTTTTTGAACAAACTGTTTTATTGCTTTTCAAAATATTCCTCTTTAACCCTTTCGCTGCTCCAACCGTATATACTCGTAAATAAAAGTGTGGCCCGATACGCTCCGAGCGAGTTAAATCGCGCAGTGTTTTAAATTGTTCCCTGCTCAACACGACTATTCTCGCTGGGTACCCCAACCAGTTCAAGTACCTGCGAGCACGTTGCGTTGGTATACGTTGCTGTGCCGTTCAATTCAGTTAGATAGGGTCTTACATTCATTATATCTACTTATTTATATTGATTTTATATAAATATATATGATAAGTATATTATAGTTTATTCCAGTTCGGTATACGGAACTAGATTACTATACTCTATCTCAGAAAGACTGATAGTAATAAAATTTATTATTTGTAAAAAGTTATTGTTTTTTCACACAGAAGCGGCCCACAAAATATGAATAGTTCGAAACGAAATATTGTTAAAAACAACCGAGTGTGCCGCACAAATTATATGGGAATACGAACTAAAGTTAAACACAATAGATCATAAAAATTTTACCCTAAAATTTTGAGGAAAAATATGGCCACAGGGAGGCGTTTAATGATATGATAAATATGGTCACAGGCGTGCGTTTAATAAAATGATAAATAGTAATATAGAAATACACAAAACCAATTTAAACGTGTTTAAAATGTGCACGCCACTGGTAACTGCCTGACAAAAAGATTTATTACTATCAGGCTTTCTGAGATATAGTATAACTCTTTGTAAGTTTCATAGTTAGTATAGCATATAGGTAAATATGTAAACAAATATTTTTTTAAATAAAATCTTTTTGATTGTATTTTTGTATTCATTCACTCACATTACATTTTTTCCTAACATTAGTCATATCGTCACCATCATTCATCGTTACAAGTCATGAAAACTTACACAAAAAGTCCACGCCAACTGCTCTACACGAATAAACTCGCAATCACCGAAATATGTGCGCAGAGCGAGCACGAAATCTCAAAGCGTATTGCGCAGTGAAAGGGTTAGGATTTATACACTTTTGCATGAGTTCAAACCAATTCTCGAATCAGTTTTTCTGAAGTTGTTATCTCAAAAACATCGGTTTCGAAGGCTTCAACAGCTTCTTGAGGTGATGAAAATCGCTGTCCACGCAGTTTGACATTGAAGAACAAAAAAAAAAGTCGTTAGGGGATAAATCAGAAGAATACGGGCAATGAAACATTAATTCGATGTTTTTCTCTTTCAAATAATCATTGTTTAACGTGCTGTGTGGGGCCTTGCATTGTCATGATGAAGAATGCGACGTTATTGCTGGTTTTTCCTGATTTTTTTTTTGATTTTGATTTTTTTCTGATTTTGTGCATGACTTCTGGCAAAAAAATGTTGCATACTATTTAGCATTAACTGTTCTCGGATTCTCTAAAGGAATGGTTGCGACATGTACAGTACAACCAAAGAAACAAGCTATCATTTTCTTGGAAGTGCTTCGTGAACGAACAACTTTTGTGGGTTTCGGTTCATCTTGGAAGACCCAATCAGTGGATTGTTGCTTAGTTTCCGGTGTCATGAATAAATCACCGGAAAAAAAAAAAAGTTTCATCACCTGTAACGATATTGTATATGGATTTTGCTGTGCCTAGGTTGAATTGTTTTAGCATTCTCTTACATCAACACGAGCCTTTTTTGAGCTTCGGTCAAATTATGCAGAATCCATCGGGAAAAGATCTTTTTCACAGCTAAGTGTTTATGCAAAATTGAATCTATTGCAGTCTGTAATATGCCAAAGGATGCCCATATCTCACGGTAAATCACATGCAAATCTTCTTCAATCATTTTGCGTGCAGCATCGATGTTTTTTTGAATCACAGCCGATTTTGGACGACCTTCACGAGATTCATCATTGACGGACGCACGGCCACGACAAAATTCTGCAAACCAATTGTAAACAGTCTTTTCTGATGGTGCTTCATTACCAAAAGAAGTGAATCTATACATTGTTGTTGAGTTAGGCCTTTACTAAAATAGTTTTTATGAACCACAACCGATTTTGGTCGACCTTCAAGAGTTCTTCATATCTGTTTTATATCTGGTATAATTTTCGTGTATCCCAAGGCTTTTGTTCTGGATCACTTGAATTTTTTTATAATACCTAAAAGAACTCGGCAAATGATGAAAAAAATTAGTAGATAGGACATATAGGAGTAATGGTAGATAACAAACCTGTCTGAGTGATAAAAATCAACCTATCAGTGTTCAATATTAGATATGTTCAACCATAAATTTCATACTCTTAAATCTTAGTGTTTTAAAACCGATTCCGTAACCTAATCCCTGTTTAGTGTAATAAGGATTAATAAAGAGATATCAATAGGATCAAATATCATGGTAGAAATCTGTGCAAACTCATTATTGGTAGTTGACATGTGTTCACAAGGACACAAACATACATGTAATTAGTAAGAATATATCGGGCGACATATTCACACAATGCCTAGGGCTTCACATGTGTTACACAGATCCACCACTAGTTCTACATGGATGGAGAAATGCAGAGGGTTTTAAATCGTTGACCAATATGTTATGTTTGGTATGTTTGTTAGTTTTTTTAAAGGGTGAGAATTTTAAATAGCCTAGGGAGAAATAAAAATATGCAAGGCAAAACTGGAGGTCAGAAACCAAGGATGAAGGATATTCTGTTGAAAAACCTGATATTTTTACTACAGTTATTGTAGTTTTCAAAATGGATCACCGAAACTGTAGTTAGCATGATGAATTGAAATATTTGCAAATTTTTATTCAGAGTGTTATTTAAGAAACTTGTACCGTGGAACCTCGCATAACGAGCATAATTCGTACCAGAATCTTACTCATAACGTGAAACGTTTGTTAAGCGAAATAATTATTCCCATATAAATTAATGTAAAATACGATAATGCGTTCTAGCCGAAAAAAATACTCAAATAATTTTATGTGCAACGTTTATTCAAAAAAAAATTATGTATACATTGTTAAGGAGCGTGAATCATCATCATCTTTATATATATAATTCTTTATTTCCCCTAGACCTTGCGGCGTTTAGGGTTTTAGCTACTACTTTAGAATTGAAATAATCATAATAATAATAATATTGTGTCCCTCTCTTTCTTCCTATTCTCTTTTCGGCTTCCGTCTCCGGTCTCCTTCCTTCATGACTCCTGTTCTTCCTCCCTTCTTTCGTCTCTTTTTCGCTTCTCTTATCTCTCTTCTTTCCTACTCCTTTGCCTCTCTCTTCCTTCCTGTTCTCAGTTTTGCCTTACCTCTCCGCATTCCTTCCTTCTTTCCTCGAGTACTCTCACCCTTATTTCTCCATTTTCTTCTTCACTCAACAGCTCCTTTATCTCTTCCTACCATTTTATCATCTTTCCACACCTTTTTGTTAGATGTTCCAAGAATTCTTCCTCCTCCCTACACATTCTGCATAGCCCTCTGGTTTTGCCCAATACCTGTAAATCCGTTCTTCATTTCCACATCTTAATCTGGTAACCCTCCTAACTCTGCCTTCTGCCTTTGATCTCCTCCTTTTCAAATATTTAGGTATTCGTTTATTCAATATTCTATGTTTATTCCTCCGTTTCTCTTTCGCTCAGCTTCTCTTGTGTCCATCCCACATCTCTAATAGTACTCTTCCCTTGTTTCTCCCCATTCCGACAGTTTACCCTTTTGTTCTTCATTTATTCTTTCTTCCCAGCATTACTTTAATATCTTCCTTCTTAATCTTTTCTTCTATCGCGGAATGAACCAACCTGGAATGGGTATTCGATTTGCAGAAAAAAAAAAAAAAATCTAAACAATTAGTTTATTATTTATGAGACATATCTAATTATTTTTTACTAGAAAGCTGTCTAGAGACAGTTGTTTTTGCCAACGCTTCAAAATTTGGTGGAAATGCGACACAGCATTACCATTAAATAAATTTGTAGCGCGCATAGCCACTGCCTTATTAAGGTGATGCTTCTCAATGTACGATGCAACAGTTTTCCATACTTTGAACCTTTCTCTTATTGCGCCAGAAGATTGTTGCTTTGCTGTTACCTCCTCCTTCTCCTTCTCTGACAAATTCTCCTCCTCAACTTTTTGCTGTGAAACACAATGCAATTGGCTGTGTTCTTCCACACGCATATCGATCATTGGTCATCTCTGAGTTCAATGACCGGACAATATGATGTGTTTTTTATTAATTTTAAATTGTTATTTTATATCGTGACTATTAACTAAGCTCTGATGAAGATTTAAATTAAATCGAAACGTAAGCGAAGTTAATAAATTTGTTTTATTTTGTGACTGGTCCGAATCCCATTATCTATCAACTATAATTACTAACTTACGGACGTAACTCATCCAATCAAGGTATTTATTTACTTTTGTGTATCATTAATTTTATAATAATAAATTACAGAACTATAACAGTGTTTTATTGATTGTTTGTATCTCCTATCTTTAGTTTCTTTTGAAAATATCATGATTTTTTTTTACCGATAACAATTATTTTAATAAAAGGTCCTACGCAACTTTAGAGCCTGAAACCATTGTCCGTCATTTTGAAAAACCATATTGGTCTTCCTTTAGAATTTTTATTCAATGAGACTCGCTGTGTTTCACTCTGAATTCTTCTCTTCGACTGAGGGTCGCGCACTTTATAAGCCGTATTCGTAACAATATATAGGCTGATGTGAAAAATATGGGAGATTAAATAAATTAATTAAATAATTTGTAAATCACAGCTGTGGAAAAATAATAGAACATGGAGTTTGGCTAAAAGTCAACCTAACTGGTAGTTCCCAATAAGTGATAGATTCATAAGAGCGTTTATTCTTTTTATTTCTAACGAAACCATTATAAGGGATCAAAATTCAATCACCCTAATGACAGCTTAAAAAGTAATTCTTCATAATTATGATCTATAGACATTGTATATTCCATTGAGACAAATATATTTATAAATTTAGTGTAACATCACGTGTCCATCCAGTGGAGGGTTTATTAGGAGGGAGCGCAGGGCAATGGGGCAACTCAAACACGATGATGTATGTCGTTGAACACAATGGACGGCAATGGTTCGGGTAGGGTAGTCATTACTGTAGATTCGACACATTGTATCATTGTATGTTACTTGCTGAAATATTATTTCTGTTCATTCTTTTGTTGGGTGAATTTTTTACATTGGTCCAAAGGGAATGTGGTGGCAACTACACAATATAAATTAGATGTGTTCATTTCTAATGTTACATTAATGTTCCGTGTAGTAGGGTACACAGGTTTAGACATAGGGCTAACGATTTGACGGGTGGGTAAAATGACACAGAAATATGAAGAGAGCTAATGACCCAAATCGTTTTTTCACCTAGCGTATAAGGTTGCAAAAGCAGACTTATCAAATACCATGCTCCCAATAAATTGATGTGAAGTGTAAGTTTTCACACAGTTCAGGGATTTGTAGGTACAAGGTGTCTCAAAAGAAATTTTATATTTATTTAGCTTACTGCGTGAACGCAACGTATCCGAGGGGCGCGGGGGTTATGTCAATCGGTAGCCTGGCTCTTGGGAATTTAGTCGCTATGGAGCGTTTCTCGGGAGCAGACCGCGCGTTATGCGTGCGAGAGTTTTACAAAAACGGTGATTCGGCGTCTGTAGCGCGTAGAAAATTCTGCAGTATTCGAGGTTTTCGCCACTTAAATGATGCGCCAAGCATTCCTCTCATTCGACATTGGGTTAAAAAGTTTGAAGAGACTGGTACAACGCTGGATAAATCAAAATCCGGGCGACCTAGGTCATCAAGAACGGTAGAAAACGTGGAGAATGTTAATCAGTCTGTTCGTGACGACCCGAATCTTTCAATTCGGAAGCGCGCAAGTGCTTTAAATGTGCATAGATCATCATTACATCGCATTATGCACAAAGACCTAAAGCTGCACCCCTACAAAATTCAATTGGTGCAAGAATTAAAGCCCCAAGATGCCAGTCAGAGGTTTAATTTCGTAAATCAGGTGATTGAGCGATTTTCAACGTTTACCAACATTTTGTTTTCGGATGAAGCTCATTTTCATCTTAATGGCCACGTAAATAAGCAGAACTGCCGCTACTGGAGTGCAACGAATCCGAAACGCAAATATCAGAAACCCCTACATTCGCCTAAAGTGACCGTATGGGCTGCGATGTCGGCGCGAGGAATTATCGGCCCTTACTTTTTTGAAGACGAAAGGGGGCGTGCAGTTACAGTGAATTAAGACCGTTATGTGGAGATGTTAGACAACTTCTTGGTACCTGCAAAACTTTCCTGGCTATAACCAAAGAACATGGTTCCAACAGGACGGAGCAACTTCACACACGTCCAATATGTCTCTGCCACGTGTTCGTGAAATTTTCTCAGGCAAATTGATCTCCCGGAGAGGTGACATAAATTAGCCTCCACGCAGTCCAGATTTAACCCCTATGGACTTTTTCCAATGGGGTTATCTTAAATCTAAAGTTTACGCCAATAAACCGACTTCACTGGCGCATTTGAAAGAAAATATCCGTCACGAAATGGCAGCCATCCTTGAGTCCACCTGCCGAGACGACATAAGTAATTTTACTGTTCGATTAAATGAGTGCCGAGAACGCGACGGTCTACATTTAGACGATATTATTTTTAAGAAATAAATCCCCAAAAAGTGTATTTTAATAATTAATAAACATTTTTTCTATATACGGCTTACTTTTTTTTTAATCGATCCACTAAATATAAAATTTCTTTTGAGAAACCTTGTATTAATAAGTGTAACAAGCTTCTATAATCACATCAAAGTCATCAGTTAGGATTTTGTAGGAATGGCCATCAAAAGACCCTTAAAACGTCACTCATGTGTCTGTCTGTCTGCATGGCAGACAGACAGACTTTTAGTCAAACGGCTAAACATAGAAAATTTAAATTTGGCATGCTTGCACAACACTTTGACCTACATATAAGAAAAATATAGTGTTGAAAAAAATTCATTGCGGGAAAAATATAAAGAAAAATGTATTTAAGGAGGAAAAAAATTGTAGGGCATCTCTTAGTGCGTACAGAAGCAAATTTTTACTTTTGAAAAATCCTTTTTTTGTGTATTTTTCGCCAAAAATATGCTAAGAAACTTTTGTCCTCGACCTAATTTACCAAAGGGGTTGATTTAAAGATCTAAAAAAATCTCAATAATGAAAATTGAGGTAAACCGGAACAGTTCAACAGGAATTTTTGATATTATTAACATATAATTTTCGGGAATAAGGTCAGTTGTGTAACGTGCCGAAAACTAATAGTTATAAATGGGGGGGCGAAGACTTTAAATGTAAAAATAAATAAAAATTAATTGAATTATAACAGTGTGAGAGAACTAGAGTGAAATTAGGAAAAGAAAATATATATAAATAAGTATATGTAGATTATTCTAGGAAGGATAGCAAGAGCAGAGTTTGAAGGGATAACGTAATAACAATAAACTTGACTCCACTAAATATACACATGTATTTACAAGTCGACAAATTGGAATATAGTTACAAACGTTACAAAATTAAAAATGTATAAAAATAAATTTACAAATGAATCCGTCTACTTACTCAGCATTCTCAGGTAGTGGAACACTTATAAAAATAAAATAGCTTGAAGTACTTTTCTCTTCTAACTTCTTCTGACTAAGTGAGACTATTCTGACTGTCTTCTGACTAACTAAGACTTAGACGTTGTGAACAGCTTTTATGTATGACATTAGACTGACTACTGATTAACATTTTACACCCTTAGACTTTCTCTCATTATCAATATTTGACAATACTAAGGTTCATAAGGGTGACTCATGAACACTCAGGGTAAAAGTACCAAGTTATTATTAAGTGATAACAAAATTTTAAGAAAAGAATAATTTAAGCATAATTATAATGATTTGTGAAAACAAGAAATGACAGGAATATTAGTTACATAGTTAACAAAACGTAATGGTTTATCTTAATAAAAGGGTTTTAAGTTTCAATAGTGCCAGGTAGCTTGTACTGCTACAGTTGAAATAATCAAAAAATGTTGGACAAAGACCAGTTTCGATTATCTTCTCAATTTCGGTATTATCTTCATCAGTTTACCTATTAGATGAACATATACAGACAGTATTACATATTGTTAATTGATATAAAGTATTACAAGTAAATATTAAATCAGCAGCAGTAATTTTCAAAACCTCTAGATCTAATTTAAACTTTCGGCGCATTGAAATATTACCAGAAGTCAGCACCACTAAAATTTTAGGCCTACACATTAATTTAAATCTTACCTGGACTGAACACATTAATGAATTGTGCAAAAAGCTAAACAGGGCTCTATACGGAATGAGAAAAAAAAACACATACATTTATTTCGCTAATTTTCATTCGCTTCTTAAATACGGCATAATGCATTGAGGAAAATCATCCGAGCTTCAGAGAGTTTTTGTGATTCAAAAACGGGCTATTCGAATTTTAGCTAACTTAAGAAATAGAGACTCATGTAGAACGGCATTTAAAAATATCGAAATTCTGACTGTTTCTAGTGTTTACATCTATGAAATATTAATTTTCACTTTCAAAAATATACATTTATTTAACGCTAACATCCCACAGCATCAACATAACACTCGACACAAAAATGAACTTAACACTAACAAGTACAATCTAACACTATTTGAAAAAAGTATTAGGTATGCTTGTAAATTTTAGTCATTTGCCTACAACTTTAAAGGAAATAAATAATATAAAATCCTTTAAGAAAGAAGTGAAGTCAATTTTAATCAATAGAAACATATACTCTGTTGAGGATTTTTTTAACAACGGTTAGTCTAACATTTTACACTTGTAACACTTTATAACATTTTGTATTGTATTTATTTTTTTATCATATGACTGTAATAATATTTTTAATCAATAAAGTATTATTATTATTATTGGGGTTTGTCAGGTCTTGACAAGCGTCCACTAATCTCAAACTTATGAGCCACTTCATACTAGAAATTTTTCTTAATATTTTTCCCGCTATGATTTTTTTTCAACACTATATTTTTCTTATGACTATTATTATTAATTATTATTATTATTATTATTATTATTAAATGAACTGTACTTACTCGAACAATAATTAGTTTTATATTCTTCACCAAAAATACATCAAAAAATATTCGTTAAAAAAGTTCGACCATCGTATTAATAAATAATAAATCAAGTTATTTTTTTTTTGTTAAATTGTAAAACAGTTAAAATATAAAAATGTTAAAATAATCAGAGGAATTTTTGATCAGATGAGTTTTTCGAAAAATATCAGTTTTATTGTGTCGATGGAAAAATAATAACATATATTTTTTAAATGTATTGTGTGGTATCAAAAAAAAGCTCTGAAGATGTAGATTAAGGAATGGGAAGTAGTTTTTTTAAATGTCTTTATTGAAACGCGATTTTTTTTATTTTCAAAAATAGACTAAAAAACTGTTCTGCTCCTTTTAATCCAAAGGGGTTAAAATAAAAATATGAAAAAAGTATTGTACATTAATTTGAACCAGAAATGGCACTAACGGTGTTACTGTTTTTTTGTATTTATGGCTTAAGTAGTGTGTTTCTTCTTCTTATTCAGATGTTTAATTTAACCTTTTTGGGTGCGAGACAGTACTTTTTTACATTTTTTGAAACAAGCTTGTTAAACCTTCTTTCCACTCCAACATTTACGTCTTAAGAGCTTTTATTTTGATATCAAACAATATATTATAGGATTTTTTTTTTTTTTCAAAAACGCAATGATCGTTATTTTTCGAGGTAAGTTCTCCGTTTCTAGATTGCCTGCCATAGATATGAAAGCCAAGTAATCGACTGGTAGCGTAGATTTCGACTGGTCCTATTACCCCTGTATAAGCAGGTACTCATTTAAAGTATGAAACACTTGAGGCTGAGTCGACCCCAGAGCTGACTGCACAATATCGGAAGATAAAAATCCGAAGGAGGAGTGCTTCGTAGGCAACATCTTTTAGTTTCAAAATTTAATGAAAGCTCTCTGTAAACAAATAACGATTAAAAATGATTATCAAAAATCTGTTGATTTTGGCTATAGTAAAAATATTGTCCTAGACCTCCAGCATTCTGTTGGCTTCTTACTCTTATGAAATACCTAGAAAATTCACCCAACAATTTTTTAATGGTTAACAAAATTTCAAATTCTTTACCAACCTTTAATATTTCTGCATTCTCATGTTTCCAAGGCTTGTATAGACTATTACAAACGTTTAAGCGGAACTAAATAGAATTTAAATTTTATCAAGTTGTCACGAGTTTACTTTTTAACGATTGCTAAACAAAATGATCAAAAGCTTCATTTATTCGTTAAAAGTTTCTAAACATCAAAATCTATTTCCGCTTGAACGAAACCGACTATAGATGTAGCTTTACTATATTGTATTTAGTCCTAGATTATCGTTGTTATCCGAGCCGATGAAATTCGTGCATTCGCATAGGTCTATACTTTATATTAAATAATATATGAATATTTTCACAAAGTATCATCACTTGAATCATGTTTAAAACAATATTTTCCGGCATTAATGATTTGAAATGTTGGACTAATTTAATAATGCGTGCATTGGAAGCGTAATATATAACGTAATAAACATTGCAAAAACAATTACCTCTTTCCACAAAATATTAAATATGAATTTATCAAATTATGATAATTTACAGGCTAATTGTACCTATATATAGATATTTAATAATGAACATTATACCAATACCCGGAGTATGATCAGTTAAAAATTTATATTGTTTGTACAAACAATCGACAAACATGGTAACGATTTAGGTCTACATATATTTTAGTTAATTCCGTCATTAAACTTTAATGAACAAGTAAATTATTTTCAAAAAAAAAAAAATTATATATATGAATCACAAAATAGATTTGTAATCGTGTAAGTTGGTTTTACAAAGTTCTTCGATGTCTAGCTCTTTTCAATAGCCACTCTTGTTTTTACTGAATTTGTATATCATAATATTAATCCATGAATTCTTTCGTTTTCTCCTGTTTTTCTAGGTTCGAAGATACTGTCATTTTTATTTTAACAATAAGTACGAGGGTCAATCAAGTATAAACGAGCCTTTCTCGGCTGAGCGGCGGAAAAGGCAAGAATGTGTGTTGTAGCGGTTGGGGTCGCTAGGTAAGGATGCGTAGAAGGGAAAAACCAGCCCAATCGGTTTATTTAATGTTATGTTTACTAGCCCTTACGATGAATGTGAAGAGTGTGCCAGTCTCTGTTGCGCAAAGGATTATTATAAAGTTTCTAACCCGTGAAAACGTTAAACCAGCCGAAATTCTATATCTTTTCTATATTCTATATCAGCCGAAATTCTATTCTCAGTCTATAAATAAAAATTACACTGAGGATGACTGGATTTACCAGTCGAAACGTCTCTTAATATTTTATAATAAACTTTTGACGAGTATTCAAGAATTTTTATTTCCTCCTACATTTTTCGTCAAGAACAACAATCCAACTATATATATATTATTTTTTTGGAGTTAAGGAGGTAAGGAATTTGACGAAAATTGTATTCAACAAGCGTATAACGTACGTCAGAAAATAACTTACTATCAACTAGCATATTAAAATTTCCTCCTGTGTTAACATATCTTGGTTTAGTCAATTATAAGTGGTTATTTTAGTACTATGATTTGAAATTCCTCATCCCAATTTAAAAAATAGACTAGAGATCACTACAAAAATAATACAAAAATTTCAGTCAAAAACACTTAGAGTGCTGAAGAACAATCCAAATAAGGGTTTGAAAAGTTTGGATCATTATCGTTCAGTATTGCTTACTCCATACCATCATACAGTAGAAAATTATAACAAGAAGAAGAAGACGAATATGCAAAGTGTTTAAAGACCATATTTGACAGTCACTAAGTTTCAGGATATTATAAACTACAGCCATGTTCATTAGTGGGTTTCAAATCCTGGATTTAAATCTTGCAAGTTCATAGAGTCATCCATGCTACATCAATAATAACACGATAAAATCATTTAATAAGAAAAAAATAAATAAATTAAAGTATCCATACTCAGAATTCCTTGATCAAATTATTATCCTTTCATTAATTATTATTAAGTTTTCTAAACCAAGCTAATCTGAATAATATTTTACATTGTGCTCTAATAAAAATTGATCCAAAACAGTGTGATAGATTTTGAATTTGAGTTTTTAGTAATACATTATACTAGGGGTAGATTAGTTGAACGTAGAGCTACAAGATGGCTCCACAAGTCTCAAGTCTAGCCAGAACTGCAATCAATTTCTATATATGAAAGATATAAAACTGACTTTAAAAATAGTAATAACTTTTTAATAATCTTTATTTTAAGAAGCTTCGATAACTGGACATTTCACAACTCCCAGGACATAAGGTGATAATTCTATTTTTCAGTACTGAGATTGGAACAGATTTGAAAACAGTTTTGCCATAGAAAAAGGACGCAAGTGAATTATTCCTATAATATGGCATGTGCAAATGTGATAGAGAAGGTATAATAGCAAATTTTAGAAAAAAATCGACTAATTATATATATCCATTTAACCTTAAATATTATTTTAAAAACGTTCTTGTTACAAAACATTCGTGTTATAAAAATTTCGTTATGGTTATGTTATAGAAAAACTTATGTACATAAAATTATAACTATATCAATAATATTATTAAAATTTCAATTTGTAAAAGTTTTATCGCGACTGACTGATCAGCTATTGCAACCAACCGGTTGCCCGTGCTTATTTTAAGTCTGACCGTAAGAATAAAAATTATAGAAATGCAACGCTTTAAGCTGTAATGTTGTCGGACGAACGAGTAAAGTGGTCAAGGATACTGAATAAACAAGGATCAAATGCGTATGTTTTGTGGTTTTGATACGGTGTCTTCTGTCTTTTGATTCAGTAATGGTATTATGTACGAGGGATGTTTCCAAAGTTCTGGGAATTTAGCTATAATTTTTATTATTTTGTTAATTTTCGTCAATATTACAATGTAGTTTTTCAACATAATCTCCATTTAACTGAATACATTTATCCCAACAATAAAATAATTTTTTTCCGTCCTCAAAGAACTTTTTCGGTGTCTCCTCAATCCACCCATTCCAACAGCCTTGGCACCCAGCGCGGCGAAACCTTGCTAACGCCCAAGCAATCATGCAAGATGTCATGAACTTGTCGTGTACCTATCCCTAGGCGCACACTAATTTGACGAATAGTCATTCGCCTGTCCTCTTTCAGTAGGTCTTCGACGGCAGTAATGTTTCTTTCATTTACCGACGTGCTTGGGCGCCCACTGCGTGGATCGTCTTCTAGTGATGTTCTACCTGTTTTAAAACGATCGATCCACCGATAAACAGTACTTTTGGATTCGCTGTATTCGCTTGCTTTGAGTACGCTGAATAATTTCTGATGTTTTAACACCTTCTTTCCACAAAAAGAAAATTACTCTTTGAGATTTTGCTGCGTCTTCCATGGTTACAAAAACAGTGCTATGAAAACGCGTCTATATCAGTCGAACACCTAAATCAGACTGAACAATATTGCACTAGATAGTTGCATAAACATGTCAAGACTTGTCTGGCACCAATAACATTGCCTATAAGTTCTGCGTATTTTAATTATAGCACAATTCCCAGAATTTAGGAAACATCCCTCGTATATTACTAGCGTATTAGTGTAATATTAAAGCTTTATCCAAGCAAGTCTGTTGTCGTATTAAATCGTTTGTACTGGGTGTTTGACCTGTGCGCAAAGGTATAGACGTGAGTTCAACTCCTGCTTATGTTAAATAATTTGTGTAAAAAATATTTATACAAATTACAGGTTCTGCTTAGCAGTTCCTAACCGGTTATAAATTGAAGGTGCCTTTCCGTGTACGCTAAAATTTGACGTAATACTGACCATACTATTCCTGAATGTACAAAGATCGAAAATATGGTCATGAAACCTGGAAACAATAAGCTTGGACTCACCTCTGGCTGTCGCGCCAATGATGGAAATTAGTTTTTTTTTTTAAATTCTTTATTGCCGGTTCAACATAAACACAATGTTATTCACAGCATTGCTGTCGTTCTTAGATCTAGCTTATATTATATCATAAGGAACACTTAACTACCTATTGTTTTTTTTTTTTTTTGTTCGGTTTTTCACTAATAGTTTGTAAATGGGGGGGGGGGGGGCACTAATTATTTCACTCACTGTCAGATAGATATATGTCTTGTGGCAGTTGTCGTTTTAGTCTTCTATTGATGCCTCTTTGGCCCATATTGTAGTTCGTTGCAATTTCACTACTATTTAGTTCTGTGGTGAATCTTTTGGCAAGTTTTTTAATGAAATATTCAATTAGGGGCACTGAGAGTTCATAATGTAATTGTTCGTTCCGTACAAACCTGGGGGCATTCACGGTGATTCTCAAAACATTGTTTTGGAAGACTTGAATTTTGTTTATATTTGTTTTTGATGTACCTTCCCATACAGTGCAACCATACGTGAGTAATGATCTTAATAGAGATTTATATCCGAGCTACTAGACAGCCGATCAGCAGGAAAAATGAAGGGCGGTACGTTGCTTTAAAGCCATCGCTGTGTAGTCTTCGCCTTATGGGCTAGCGCTGAATCTTGCTGAAAGATCCAGTGGTGACCAGCAAAAAAGGAGTATTGCGCACTTTGCTTTTAATTTTGATTTTCTGTTGATCATGGGATATAGTTTCTGTAGCCTGGAGTAAGCTAGATGTAATTTTTTGTTGATGTGGGTACTCCAAGTAAGCCTTGTATCTAAATGAACGCCTAAGTATTTCACGGTTTTATCATTTGGGTTCCAGTCTATTATTTTGTTGTTGATAATTATGTTATCGGGATCTCTTATTCTTCTTAACGTGAATGGAAATAAGTGCTATAATTAGTTTTCTTACCCGATATTAAATTAGTATACTTTTTTTTTTCGATGTATGGTGGCTTGAATGAAATAACTGAGACCCAGGATGATTGCAAAAATAAAATTATTTCAAAAAAACAATAACCTTAGGTTAATTATTAGAAAATAATTTGAAGTGATGAGACAGGGTTGCGGGCAGCAGCCAGTATTATCAAGTCGGTTATTTCTATTGATCCATCGGAAAAATTAAACGTATCTTTGGAGAACCTTAACACTGTTAGATCTTCCGAATTGCCACCACATAAACTCAGTTTAAAATTTGGCGTTTTCGTTATGCTGATAAAGAATATGAACTTGACTTGTTGTTAGTTGTTACTGTTGTCTATGAACTGTTTCTATGATATTACGCTGCTCGATAAAAAAATATGTAAAGCTAGTGTTCATAACGGGTATTGGAAAAGGTAGTATTGTTTTTATGCCAAAATATGGCAATCTCAATGACCAGAAGCCTTTTTCCGCTGAGTGTTGCCATTGCTAGAGCAATATAGCAATCAATAAAGCCCAAGAACATTCCAAAAAATCTACCTGCCTAAGCCATTTTTCACTCTAAGAATTTTCGAGAATTGATTAGCACATAGCCATACCAAGCCTCTAGTGTATTTAATTATTTGTCTCAGATTTACTTTACTATTCTGTTCCCTTTTATCCCCATCATGTTTCCTATCGTCTGTCATCGTTTGTTTTTTATCATTTTGTATAAAATAAAAATCTAAAGGCTCCATGTATTAAAATGTCATAATTTTAGTCATCAAATTAGTTTACTCCATTTCAAATATAATCCATTAATTTTTTATATATGTAATCATTTTTAAAGCTGTAAATAATTTTTATCCATAATCATCAATAATGTAAAATCCATTTAACACCTGTCATAAAGCTAATATTGATAGATCACCTTGGTGAATCTTTAAAAAAAAAACTCCCCGATAAAGTTATATTTGTTTCGAGCAATCGTTTGACATGTGTGATATCTTCTACTGATGACATTTGATGAGATTACTGTCTGTTAGTGGATGGAGTTTAGAAGAGGGATGAAGTGGGGCAAGGGTACAGGTAATGGATTACCCTTCTCTGGTATTAGTACTGTGGTTGCATCTGGCGAGTTGCAACAGACATACAGGGGTGGATTGGAAAGATTTAATCAGGATCATTAGATGATAAGGACGTATCTGCAGAATCAACTACTGGTATTCTATTGCAATAGAGCTAGGTTACACCCTTTGGTACAGTGTATCTCTAGGTATTAATACCTGCTAATGTTAGTTGACCTTTCCATCTTTTGTGATATCTTCCCACTGACTGACGGACGCTTGTTCTTTAGTAAATATCCAAAAAGAATATTGTAACATGCCTTCCCTGGCTGACAGAATTGTCATGATAACAATTAGATATATATGCATCTAGTAGGTAGTGAAACAAGTGAGTGAAACAAGTGAGAAAATATATGATAAATGTCAAATATCGAGTGCTAGAAATTATATCATTTAATGTACAATTTAAATGTATTGGTGTCCAAATTGTGTCCAAATTGTATCTAAATTTGTCTAAATTATATCCAATATTCACCGTTTGTTTAAATAAATATTTTATTGTGACATTTTGTTGTTTTATCAAGTTGGGTGTGTGTATAAAACTTGTGTGTTAATCAACATCTAAAATTTACAATAATATCTGTTACAATTGGCGCCCAACGTGGGGCCGACGTTTTTAAAAATAATTTAAATAATAGTGTGGATGTTGAAACAGGACTAAGTGACAATTAATTTTGTGAGTCGATGCAATACTTGGTGTTCGTCTAACTAACAAAATACAATGGCACCTAAAAAGGATACTGGACATTCAGAGGATGCAGATTCAGCACCTGCCGTTACACTCACTAACAGACAGTTGGAGATGTTGATCACGCAGTTGACATCGCGGATTGCAGAAACAACGCGAGTATCTGCTGACGAACAAATGCAATCTCCAGCCCCGCAGAATACGGGAAACTTTTCAAAATGTTCCACACGTTTTGACGGTGCAAAATCATCGGATGTAGATGCGTTCCTAGACGCCATCATCACGTATAAAGAGTGCGCCTTTATAAGTGATGTGAATGCGCTTAGGGGAATCCCTATGTTGCTAAACGGGACTGCAGCAACATGGTGGCGTGGTGTAAAAGATGGTATTCCAGACTGGGACAGTGCAGTAACTGCTTTTCGTGATGCATTTTCGCGTAAATTGCCACCACCTCTAGTGTTTCGCGAAATATTTTCTTGTGAACAACACGATAGTGAAAGCACAGAACTTTTCGTGTGCAACATTCGTGCGTTGCTGGCACAGTTACCCTACACATTGCCGGAATGTGCACAGGTGGACATTGTTTACGGCCTCCTAAACAGAAAAATCAGGAAAAGACTTCTGTATAGTGACATTACTTCCTTTAAGACACTGTTGCAACGTACTAAAGATGCAGAGAACGCGCAGCGTGAGGTCAGAAATTCTAAATCTCAAGACGACAGAGTGAAAGCCGAAAATAACAAATCGGATAAACGAAACCGTCCTCGCTGCAATTATTGCAAAATTTTCGGACATGAGGAATCTGTTTGCAGGAAGAAAAAGTTGGAGGAATTGGGTTCCAAAGCAACGCAATCAGTCCCTTCTACAACAACTTTTCAACTTTCATGCTATGGATGTCGTACGCCTGGTGTTATTAAATCACAATGCCCAAAGTGTACCCCAACGAAAAACACCACAGAATCTAGCTCTGCAGCTAATTTTTATGGACTTCATTATGAAATCGATAAACCTGATGAAGCACAACGACCCTTGCTGTCAATACAAATTAATAATATGAATGGTGTGGCTTATGCTGATACTGGAGCAAGTCGTAGTATCATGGGACGAAACCTATACGATAAGCTGCGTAATTCACATGACTTCAAGGAAGAAACACTTACGCTTACTTTTGCAGATGGTTATCCAGTCACCAAGACGATCTTAAAGACAACGGTTTGTGTTGTTTTAGCAGAACGGAGAATACAAACCGAGATGATCATGATACCTGATGCAGGTGACAACTGTACGTTACTTGGAGCAAACTTTATTGCCAAGGCAGGTATTATCATAGACGTAGGCAAGAGAATCTGGTATTTTAGAAATGATCCAGAGGTAGAACATCCGTTTGTCGAATGCAATGCCAATAAAGATAGCAATAGTTCTGTGTCTGCAGTTAAACTACGCCCAACAGAAAGCATTATACAAAACACATTTCAGCGTGAACAACTTGATCAGATGTTAGTTGCAAACGACACAATCTTTCAACCAGGGGGAGAACAAACACCCTATGCCGAACACTGCATAGTTGTGCCAAAGGACCAGATTCCAATATCCGTTCCTCCATATCGAATAACATTTCAAAAGAAGGAATATGTTGACAAACATCGCCGACCTGCTCCAATCTATAAACCTGGAGATAAGGTTATGATTACAACACACGTGTTAAGCGATGCTGCCAAGGGCATAACATCAAAGTTCGTGCCAAAACGAGATGGGCCTTACATTATAATCCGTACGATATCCCCGTCTTCATACGAAATAGCGCATGTCTTGCAACCAGATGAACCGGTCGCTAGAGTAAACACCAGCGACATAGCGCCATTTATTGGAGATACCACTACCGAGAAACCGGTTGTCCCCAAGAGGAAGAGAGGACGACCCAGGAAAGAAACTGAGTAACATTTCACAGTTCCCATTCGAGGGCGATTTATGTGAACTGTAGGGGGAGCATGTAACAGTCCTTCCCTGGCTGACAGAATTGTCATGATAACAATTAGATATATATGCATCTAGTAGGTAGTGAAACAAGTGAGTGAAACAAGTGAGAAAATATATGATAAATGTCAAATATCGAGTGCTAGAAATTATATCATTTAATGTACAATTTAAATGTATTGGTGTCCAAATTGTGTCCAAATTGTATCTAAATTTGTCTAAATTATATCCAATATTCACCGTTTGTTTAAATAAATATTTTATTGTGACATTTTGTTGTTTTATCAAGTTGGGTGTGTGTATAAAACTTGTGTGTTAATCAACATCTAAAATTTACAATAATATCTGTTACAATATTGTATTATCTTATTATTACATGCTTTTAGACCACTATCTACTCCAATCGACTTAAATTTCGTATAGAATTGAACAGAAGTTGTAAAATCATATTTTGTTAAATAGTAATCGACCGTGGCGGCCCATTTTGCCCAAAATTTTGAATCAGCTCAGCTTGCAGTAATTTATTACCTCGTTTATTACCAATTAAAGAAAACACGGACACAAAAATTAAAATGTAAACAAATTGAGAAGTCATTTAATAATGAAAAATGCATTAAGTACTAATCGCGGGTACTTATCTACCTAAATATGGATACTTAAATTAAATATAAGTGATTTACATAAATCTCCGGTAGCAGGTTGTCTTGTAAATCGTATACAATTTATGATTATGTTTAAAACATACCTGTTTCTGTCAACTCTTTCGTCGTGTTCTACTACTGCGTTTCTATTGGCTGAGTTCAACTGGATTAAAATATTTGATTTGCCAACCATAGAAAAACTGAAAACACTGTTCATATATACTTTCAATTTCTCATGCATTTAAATTTTTTCCCAGATGTTCCACTAAATCTGTAATACCGTTTTTCATCCATGTTAATTCTCCCACGAATAAAACGCAAGGAAAATAAAAAACAGCTTGCTTTTAGTCCCATCCGCAAATCCAATTGTTCTTCAAGTAAATGTTTCTATTAAATTTTCTTGTCTGTGTTTTAGAAGCAGAGGCAAAAACATTCTGAGTTTTTGAAATGTCCAAATCCGGTAGCGGTCTTCCCAGTTGTTTGATTTCAAGTTTTTCCTCGAGGGATGTTTTTTCAAAGGTTACTGATACTGTTCATTTCTAATAGTTACACAAAACAACACACACACGACACGACACAGTAAAAAAACACTATAATGAACTAACGAGTCAATATACAGCTGGCTCAATTTAATGTTATTCTAGCGCATGAACTAACCACCTGCTCTACCCACCAGCTCTCCGCGGGGACTTACAAACTCTCTGAAAATGGAGCCAGTTTCGATTTGGCTCACCTGCCTTAATAAATGCAAGGAGTGCTTCGTCGCATCAAATGAAAGGCAATAGCAGCGTTCCATACTTAAACGCGTGTATGTTTATTTGTATTTGTCGGTATTTTTAAAGAAAATAAAAGCTTTTGAATGATTAATTTGTGATGGTGTTGCCATTATTTTGCAATGGTAGAGCCATGGCTCCTTGGCTTTTCATGAAGAGCCGCCACTGGTAATCGATAGATTTCATAGAACAGGTTTGCAAATAACATTTAAATATAAATACATTTTTAAGTTTAATTATTGGTATTGTGGTCTTTCTGTAATAGTTGCAAAAGAAGGTTAAAGCTACCTAGTTCTCACAATGAAAAATGTGTACAAAACTCTGAAATGTATGAAAATTCACACTTCACATCAATTATTATCCAATGCTAATGATGATGATGGCGAAACTTCGTATCGAAGATAATTTTCCGCTATACCGATATTATATTTAGTGGACCCTTAAATGACTGATGAAATCAATCTTGGAGTGGCAGTCTTTATTGCAGTGAGGGCATATAGTTCTCTAGGCCAAAGGGTTGTGCTGGTTTTCTTCGTGCGCAAGGCGATTGATTTCAAAATTATTGGATGCCTCTTTTAAGGTATGTCACCAAGCTGGTCGATCGTGGGACTGGTTCTCCCAATTAATTGAGTCAAAATATCCATTTTTTTAGGTTGATTTTAACACATCTTTGTATCTGTTGCTTTGTCTGCCCACATTTTGCAAACCAGTAGGGAGTTCAGAAAACAGAATATGTTTTGGGATTCGACTCTCAGACATCCTCATGCAGTGACTTGTCCAACGAAGCTGAATCTTCATGATTGTCGTTTCAATACTTGACGAACTGGCTTGTGCAAGTACACTGCTGTTGGTTCTTCTCTCCTCCCAGTTTATTTTTAGAATACATTGCAAACACCTTTGATGATGTCTTTCTAGCATTTTCAAGTACCTTCTATATGTGCTCCAAGTTTCGCAACCGTAAAGAAGCGTTGGTGTGACAACGGCGTTATATACTTGCAATTTAATATCGCTATATAAGACTATAATTATTCTAATGCTAATATTCTATATGCAAACACTTTTAATAATCAGTTTATTTTTTCATTCAATTATTATTTACACTTTCAAAAACAATAACAAAAATGAATCTTCAAACTGTTTTATTAATATATTTTAATATCCCAATGTTTGCTATTTCAAGTAGTTTATATGAATATTCTATTTGCAAAAGGGGGAAGAAGTGCTATGGTAAATGCAGCAATGGAACGGTCTAGAATTTTGGGGTGCAAATGAAGGTAAACCCGAGGGACATTTACTAGTATACAGTATGTTTCATAGAACGATGCAATGACATAGGGTGATGCTATACTTGTTTATTTTATGGGAACAAGTGAATATGGACTGAAAAACATAAAAGTAGATTGACAACTTGATGTTATGATGAAATTTCTCAGAAAACGTTGAGGTTTGTTCAATCTGCAGGTGATTTAGAAAATTACAACACAGGTGTTTGAATATGAATTTTAGAATACAGTTTTTCTCAAAGAAAAATATTTATTTTTTGTCTCGATATTAACTCGGTTGTCTCGCTATTAACTTGCCTTACGATAGGTAATTTCTGCAGATTGCATTTGGCGTCATAGAATAAATATTGAACAATATATCATTTATATTCATTGCTGAAGAGTCGTATTTGTACAACATAAGCAGCGTTTAGAACTTTTATATTAGTCGACTATAGGCTATGACTTATGCACTGTTGATTGTCACTAACAAGTTTGTCTTATGGTGACGTGAGCAATCGTTCAGAGCTCTAAATTTAATACGCTATACGTTGTCGATTGTCGATAGTTTTCCCAACTTATAGTTAGTGATTTGTTTTAATGAGACAGACATATAAACACATTGGGTATCTCAGTCTACATCAGAGAGAATGTTTAAATTGTATGCCATTCAACATCTTCTTCCTATAAAGCTTTGGTTTTCTTCCCACCAAAGCAGATCTTTTATATGCACTTTTATCCGGCTTAAATTTAATCACTCTCTCCATCTCATCTGCATAGAATTAATATGGTTTTGTCTCCTTTCTGCCCGTGTGATAATTTGTTGGCCAGCGATTCGACCCATATATTGTTTATCAAAAAAATTGATAAATAAATTGGTGTGTGTAAAGTGATGTTTTTTTTCCAAGGTTACCAATAAATTTTTCAATTAATTGAAAAAACTTGATCAATTTATTGATCAATTAATTGAACTGTGTAAAACCAACTTTAACCGATATTTACCAAAAGTTGATCAACTCGTGCCATTGATGTCAAAATCTTAAATATGAAGTTTCATAAAAACCCTTTTAGCCGAATTTGCTCTGCACGTGTACACGGACAGACAGACAAACGGACAGAGAGACTAGACAGACAGACAGACCGACAGACATCATGCTAAAAATAGTCAAAACGCTATGTAGGAACCTCAATTCATGGAGATCCATCGAAATGTCAAAATCGGTATGATCACAATACCTCCCTTACACGTATATGTTGGCGGTCGGTAAAAATATAAATCTACTAAAGAACTACAAAGTCCATTTTTAACTTAAACATGTGCTTGTACTTATACTCATTTAAAATAATAAATGATTTTACTCATCCACATGTTCCAAAACACAGATTATTTATTTAATTTGTCAATTTTGATAATAAAATAACGAAAGTTTTAAACATGTGTGGGCCGCAGAAATTGCCACCAGAGGCCGCATGTGGCCCGCGGACGATGTTTAATCCATCCCAAGTAAACAGCGATAAATCATACAATCACACAAACCGTACACTCTGAGGTATTAAACATGTATCGGTAGCCGGCTTATTACATATTATAAATAATCGGCGGCCGATTAAGCGGTATTAGTCGTTAATTCGGTAAT
Source organism: Liopterus haemorrhoidalis (assembly GCA_963971575.1). Classification (NCBI taxonomy): domain Eukaryota; kingdom Metazoa; phylum Arthropoda; class Insecta; order Coleoptera; family Dytiscidae; genus Liopterus; species Liopterus haemorrhoidalis. Next base: position 21,965,087 of record OZ020624.1, read on the forward strand.
CGGCCAATTTGCTTATCAGTGCAACCCTAATCTATACCAAGTTGCTAAAAGTTGTCCTGAGTAAATCGATTAAAAATCTTTACTTTAGTTTTACTTCTATTTTACGTATAAAACTATAAAAATTTGAATTGTAAAATTATCTGCAGTTAGAGGTAATGCAGGTAATAAGATGTATTTAATGAGTCATTTGAAAGCAGTAATGTGGAGTAGCGAGTTCTGTTTTGTAAAGTCAATCACTTAATCTATGCAAAGCTATCTCGCTAGTGATTCCCCTAAGACAAACCGCAGACTGTGTTAAAATAAAACGTCTTCCCCAAACCGTGTTGCCCGTCTACCTAGCCGATCTTTGATTAGAAACCTTTATTATCCATTATCAGGATAGGAGATCTCCCAAGTCGACTGTGTAATCCAGTAGTTCACTCATAAACGTAAATTAAATTCAGATTGTGCTGTAACGTATTCAATTATGCCAGAAAGTGGGTGCAATTAGCGAGAAACCTGCGTGTGTGGCCGCCACCAAGTGTCAGAATTCCGGATTAACGCCGAGGGTTAAGTTGACATGTTGGGAAAATGGCCACCCAACAACAATGTTATGATGAAAAATTACTTTTGTGACAAATATTAAATCTCGCTACTGCTGATGAATACTTATTAAAATATATGAGCGTACAGGGATTATCGACGCATTTCAGCTTTTACAAAATGCGGAAAACATTTTATCATTTTTTCTTCATTATTAAAAGCCGGTTTGGATTTTGTTACGTTTTCAAAAAAACATGTTATTAATTATAACTAAAATAAATAGGATAATATAATTTCATCAATTTCATGTTCTACGTTTATTTGTCTATTTTTGGTTAGTTAGTTAAAATTGTTGGCGCACTGCAACGATGGCTAAAACATCTCTAATAGAGTTATCACCATCCTCATATTGCTTCTAGAATATTGTAGGTGTATATAATAGCTTTGACCACTTTCTCCTTGCTTTCCACCAAATTACGGAGTAAAAAGTTTTCATGTAAGGAAGAGTTTGTTCTGCAATTCATGATTATTTTGAAGATATTCCGAAAGAATTTCAGAAAGATTGATTAGGAGCTTTCAAGAAATTGAAAGAAAGAATGGCTAAGTGAGTTATTGTTGAAAAGAACTAATCTGAACATTTTTAAAATAAAATAAAAAAAATATGAACGTTTGTCTTATGCTGCATTCACAATGTAAATTAACAAATTAAGACACTGACAGCGTTATATCGGTAAATTTCTATTGATTTCTACTTTATTGATCGTTATTTGACAGCTTTTTATATTTACTAACGAGGTTTAGAGTTTTTCATAGTTTTGAAAATAATTAAAATAGAGGAAAATGTATTTATATGCTCATAGAAAATAGAAAGATATGGACAGAAAAAGAACAATATAGTCATAGAAATTTTCAGATTAAGACAAATGTTTACTGCGCATGTGTAAATTATAAATTGACGTAAGAGTTTTTAACTTGCAAACTCTTAATTTTAATTTATAAGTTTTAATTTTGGAAATTGTGAACGCTAATGTACAGTTACGTATAAGAAACATTTAGAACAACACCAGGGTATATTGTAAAAGAGGAACTGAAAACGGATAAGATGAAAGTGGGTACAGGAAGGAGGGCGGTTAAGCACGAGGAGAAAGTTAGAAGAGAAACAGACAAAAGAATAGTGAGGGAATTCTGGGAGGAAAGAGCCAGAGAGGAACTGAAAGGAAGATGGTACGTATGGGGAGAGATGAGAAAGGAGTATTACTGGAGATGCGGAGTGGATGCGACAGAGGTGGAAAGGAGAAGAAAAGATGGGATAAGCGTGATTGAGGAGGTGTGGAGGAGGGATAAGGAAGTGGGGGAGCAAGAAAGGACAGTCAGAATAGACAAATCAAAGAGCGCAGGGAGATATAAGGAGGCCAGAACTATAGGGGGTACCAAGCTACTTGAAGGAAGAAAGAGGAAGGTCAGGAGGGAGGGTTAGGAGGATTGCGAGGCTAAGGTGCGGGAATGAAGAGTGAGTAAATAGATATTGGAGGATATAGGATAAGATATGCAGGATGTGCGGGGAGGAGGAAGAAGACATAGAGCACGTCGCGAAGAGGTGTAGGGCGATGACAGTGTGGTCGGGAAGCACATTAGACCTGTTGCACGAAGATGGAAAGGGGAGAGGTGGGCCAGGGAATTAGAGGCAAGAAGGATTGAGATTGGAGAAGGATAAAAGGAAAGAATAAAGGAAGGAAGGAAGAGGCTCGGTGGGAAGCAGAAGGGGAAAGAGGAAAGCAGGGGCTGAGGTTACCTGCAAATGGGAAGGAAGGAAGGGATATAGGAGGAGGGGTAAAGAAATGGTTGGAAGGGAAGAGAATGGAATAAAATAAATAGTAATGTAAAATACTGCAATGTGATGTTTGGCATCCCTAGTAAACTTAATAGTACTATATAACAGTTTAGTCAAAAGTCATCTGGAATATGCCAGTACAATATGGAGTCCTCAATATAATATTTATATTGACCATATAGAAAGTGTTCAAAAAAAATTTGTTAACAAACTAAATTATAGATATAATCGTTGTAATTATAAAAAATCCTATGAATTTAACCTTACATTTTACAAAATTACAAGAATTTCCCATAGACGAATTATATTGGAATTATCATTCACTCATAAACTTCTTAACAGCGCAATAGACACTCAACCTTTTCTAACTTTTCTAAAATTTAACTTCAGTCAATATTCAACCAGAATTCCGGTTGTTTAATATTCCCACTAGTCACTCAAATTCTAATCTTAATTCACCCATTCATAGAATCTTAAATCTCACAAATAAATTCAGCCAGCAGGTAAACATATTTAGTTGTAGCTTAATATCATTTAAAAGGAAATGTCGAGCAATACTTAGAAAATATTGTTTTAAGTTAAGTTAGTATGTAAGGCACAACCTAAATTGTTATTTTTTTTGTATTTTTTGCTGCGTTGCGCTGTAATTGGAACATCCCACTCTAGGGATTTGTTCTGTTGCGCAGCCTTTAAATAAATAAATAAATAAATAAATAAATAAATAAATAAATAAATAAATAAATAAATAAATAAATAAATAAATAAATAAATAAATAAATAAATAAATAAATAAATAAATAAATAAATAAATAAATAAATAAATAAATAAATAAATAAATAAACAAGTTGACTACGTCGTGTACCAGGTCTACAAGTATGAAATGCGGATTTTTTTCAAACTTGCCGCGCTTTTGAGTGTATTGTTCAAAGTTTCAACACATATGGCGTTTTGTTAAGTTATCATTAAGTGTCAAATGCGTATAGGTTATAATTTGAAAATTGATCGTATAGTTTTGTTTTACTGTGTTTGATCTTACAGACAAAGAACATGGAAAACCTCCAAAAAAATATGAAGATACAAAATTGGAAACATTGCTACAGGAAGACGATAGTCAATCACAAAAACAACTAGCAGAGCAGTTAGGCGTTAGTCAACAAGCTGTTTCCAATCGCCTACGAGAGATGGGTAGGATCCAGAAAGTCGGCAGATGGGTTCCACATGCATTGAATGAGAGGCAGATGGAAAATCGCAAAAACTCTTGTGAAATTTTGCTTGCACGATACAAAAGAAAGTCTTTTTTGCATCGTATCATTACTGGCGATGAAAAATGGATTTATATTGAAAATCCCAAACGCAAAAAATCATGGGTGAACCCAGGCTCACCATCCATATCAACTGCAAGACCGAATCGCTTTGGCAAAAAGACAATGCTCTGTACTTGGTGAGACCAAAAGGTTGTGGTCTATTATGAATTGTTAAAACCTGATGAAACAGTTAATACCCAACGCTACCAACAACAACAACTGATCGAATTGAACCATTCGCTGCTCATAAAACGACCTGAATACGAAAGAAGACAGCACAAGGTAATCTTTCTTCGCGATAACGCTCCATCACATAAGGCAAAAGCAGTTTGCAACACATTGAAGGTACTCAAGTGGGAAATGCTACCCCATGCCGCTTACTCACCAGACTTGGCCCTTTCAGATTACCACTTGTTCGCATCGATGGGTCACGCACTTGCCGAGCAGCACTTTTGTTCATATGAAAATGTGAAAGAATGGCTAGATGAATGGTTTGCGGGGAAAGGGGAAGAGTTCTACTGGCGAGGTATTCACAAATTTCTTGAAAGATGGGAAAAATGTATAACTTCTAATGGAGCATACTTTGAATAAATAAACTTTTACGGATCTATTCAATTTAATGTGCTTTATTAAAAAAAAAATCCGCATTCCGTACTTGTAGACCTGGTACAAGTGTGTACGTCGAGATCCATAAAGAGATTGAAAGTAGGAAATCTTTTGTCATAGCCTTTTGAAATTCATACTGGAGTCAAACAAGGAGACGCCACCTCACCTATGCTGTTTAACCTCATGCTGGAGACGGTATTACGAAAAGCCTAAGACATCAACCACCCTGGTCTATAGCTCAAGTGGTCCCACAAGATATTAGGGTATGTAGATGGTCTGGATATTATTTCAAATAAGGTTAAAGACATAATATACCTTACATACCTTATTGATGTCGAAACTCGTAAAGTAGGACTCATCATCAGTAATGAAAAAACCAATTATCTCATTGTTAGTCGACGCAGTCATGAGAACACGACCGACTTTTGAGAGAGTTTCTACTTTCAAATACCTGGGCACCATGATAAATCAAGTGAATATGATACAGTAGGAAATAACGAATAGAATTAAAGCTGCAAATGCATCTTTTTTTACACTTGGTCCCCTCTTCAAAACGAAACTCTTGTCGAGGAGCACCAAGATCAGGTTAAACCAAGTTATAGTACGTCCCGTACTTTTGAATGACTCCAAAACATGGACCTTAACAAAACGACAACTACTCATAGTTTTCGAAATTAGTTACGTATAATCTTTAGTCCCCATCAAATTAATGGTGAGTAGAGAATCGGTAAGAACAAATATATCCGAGAACTGTACTCAAGGCCGAGTAACACTGAGAAGCAGACGATTACAGTGGATAGGATACGTTATGAGGATGAGGAAAGACAGAATGGTTAGGAAGGAATATATAGGAAGGAAAATTGAATACCCGTCGACCAGTGGGAAACCTCGCAAGAGATGGATCAGCTAACCGAAGATCTAACAAGTATTGATATACAGGGAACTTGGCAAGACCTGACAATTAATAGATCATGATGGAGGACTTATGTGAGTGAGGCCAAAAGTCAACCTGACTGATGGTGCCCAAAGAAGAAATAAGGTCTGTTTTTTCTTGAATCTGTTTTATATGTTTGCATTATGTTCGATAATATACACATATGTTCGTTTCTTATGACAATAATAGCATCAATTTGAAAGTCATAAAGCATAAAATTTTAATCCCATAATCATGGGATCAATAAAATTTACGATAATATCAGCAATTCGCAATGAAATTCTCTATCATCCAACAAAATTTCCATTCTCCTATAATCTACTTTGGACAATTTTCGACAGTCATTCTTATTTATCACCAATAACTCTCACAAGCATCGTAACTCCATTTTATGTATCCGCTTTATTGAATCCAAAACATTGTGAGTATTTGATGTTGCATATATCAGAATAAGCTGCTGCAATGTTCATCATATATTCTAATAACTATACTCTAGCTCAACAGATTTAATATTACAAACTTCAAGGTGATTTTTCATCATGATATTACGAAATTCCTTACACTATAACACTGGATATTGTTTCCTAACAGAGAAACAATACGATCTCTCTGCTACTGCAAATAATCATTATTGTTAAATCATAAAAATCAGTTGAATTACAGATTAGCTAACAAAAGATCTAGCTAAAATGTATGTACAATATACCTGTTAAACACAGCAAAGGAAGAGTTTGTGTGAGCGAGGCTTAAAGTTTACCAGCCAGTGCCATGAAGTGAGAGAGAGAGAGGAGGGGGTTATGAATAATAGTTTTTACTGGAAATCATAGACCCTATACAGTAAGTAATCGTTTGGAGATCATCCAAACGCTTGGAGTGTGATGACAGAAGTTATATTAACCAACAGTGCTCAAGAAAAAATAAAAGAAAAGAAGTGTAAGAAATGGAGAGAGGAGACTGTAAAGGCCTTATCACACTAGAGTTAATACTAACGTCTTGACTTAGAAAATTAAGGTTTTTACATTCGAATCGAAGTCATTTGCGTGTGATTGTATGAAAAAAAAAACCTAGGTTTTAAAGACTAGGCAAATGGAACAAGTTTCAATTCCTGTTTCTATTTATCCAGGTTTGTCAAAAAGCGCGTGCGCCAACTGATGCCCTCTCGTTCTTAGCTGTTTTGCGTCTTGTGGGTAAAAGATGCCAGAATGATGGCAGAAGAAGATCTAAGAATGGCTCCTGAATCCTTGGAGAGATCTCAACAAAATCGACTAACGAGTTCTAGCGAGCATTGTTACATAATCTGTCTGGATACACCTATAACAAGAATAATATAAAGCGTTTCTTAACCTCTGGTACTTTGTCCATTGGTATATTTAAAACTATTTTTAGTGGTATATGAATAAAATAATACTATTTGAATTTTCCTCTTAATTATATATTAGACAAATTGCGAAAACCTCGTTGACATAAGACACGTGGAATCGTAGAAACGTAAAAATAACGTAATAAGTTTCTATGCTATGTACGTACGTACGTAGAGCGTTAACCGAATAGAAATCAACCCACCTGATTATGCTCACGAGGAGAAATGAAAATTGAAAGAGTCCTTTTTATTGTTCTATATCATATACATGACAATATCTTCTTTTTCCTTCCTTTATCGGTTCCTAATATTGACTATCAACATCATATTTTTGTCAATGCTACCCGAAATAGTTCTGGAGTTGTAAGTCCAAATCACATCCTTAGGATATACTTGAACTTCATTTTTACCATTCTTGAACTATGTACTATATTACGTATGGTATCTGTACTCCTTCCTCATCGCATATCAAAGATATTCTAGCTGCCTTTCCTTTTGGATTTACATGATCTCCGAAATCTCCGACTGGCAACAGGTTCTTCGGATGACTTCATCGTGGCTTATTAGGTCAATCTAGGAAATTTTGAGTAAATATATACCTATTTCTATATACGAGGTCTGTTCAAAAAGTATCGCGAATTTTGAATTTCCGCGAGTTAAGTATATTCGATTTTCGATTTTTTTGTGGCGTTATGTTGGTACTCATGTCTCTCACTTATGTCGACAAGTTCGGCCATTTTGAATGTTCAGTTAATTTTTGACAGTTGCTTTGCTTGCACGTGTTTTGGCTCGTCTTCGATTTTTGCCTATACCAAAAAAATGGATCAAAGAATCTGTATCAAATTTTGTGTGAAAAACAAAATTAAGTGCGCGGACGCATTCCGAATGTTGACTGTGGCATATGGTGAAGCTACCTTGGACCAAAGCAACGTTTATCGGTGGTACAAAATGTTCTCAGAGGGCCGAGAAGATGTGAACGACGAAGAGCGTGCCGGACGCCTGAGCATGTCAACAACAGACTAAAACATTGATGAAGTGAAGAAAATAGTATTAGCCAATCGTCGAGTCACCGTTAGAGAAGTTGCTGAGGACCTAAACATATCGATTGGCTCGTGCCATTCGATTTTTACAATGATTTAGGCATGAGACGGGTCGCCGCGAAATCCCCCTGCCCACACATCGTTGCTTGTGCGCGAATTTTTGGCCAAAAACAACACGCTAATAATACCGCAGCCACCGTATTCCCCAGATTTGGCCCCCTGTGAATTTTTCTTGTTCCCGAAACTGAAGAGGCCCATGGAAGGACGACGCTACGCCACGAGTGAGGAGATAAAGACGGCATCGAAGGAGGAGCTGAACAAGATCACAAAAAATGATTTTTTCAAGTGCTTCGAGGATTGGAAAAAACGTTGGAACAAATGTATAATATCTGGTAGGGATTACTTTGAAGGGGACAAAATAGATATGAATAAATAAATAATTTTTGAAAAAACACAAAATTCGCGATACTTTTTGAACAGACCTCGTAAGTATATCATATTTCAGGACCTTGAATTTTCATTTCGGTCGCTTCTGATATGCTTCAGTGTATGCTTCCGCGCTGTACACAATTATGACGAAGAAGAAAAAGAGAAACATTTCACTATTCATATCTCATTTTAACATCTCGACACATACAGGATACTCTTGTTCTACTATTCTGTCCTCTATTTCTATCAATACATATTTTTTAAAAAAATATCAATAAATTGCCCTTATATCTTAATTCCGTGCAGCCGCAAGGGTGTATAAAGTTCTCTAGTGATACATTATTTTTACTAGGGGTTGTCCACAACGTAAACCCCCTGCAGTCAAACCCCTTTGTCACATTTCAGGTCCTATTCAAGGGATTCGCTCTATATTATCCACGTACTATATCCCTGCACTTCTATTCAATAGAAACCATCCAACTGTTTTAATGTATTGACGCGTAAATTAAAAAAAAATTGATGTGAAGTGTGAATTTTCACACATTGCAGGGTTTTGCAGGTATTTAATAACTGAATGATGATTATTTGGGATGCCAAAACAAATTTTATGTCAAAATATTTTTTTATGAATTTTAATTCGAATGCCTAATACCATTATTTAAGTTTCTAAATATGTGCAGTATTTTTTTTACATAGCAAGGTTCATTAAGTTTTTGAAAATTGCGCCTATGGCTTCTATTGGTTGCTTAAATCATTAGCCACGCCCTCTGATTTCGTATACATCAAACAGAATTAAATTATAATTTCAACACTTCCCACTGGTTATTAAATTTACGCTTTTAAAAATTATATGCAACATTTGCCAAAATATAGCTAGAATTTTTACTGTTAAATTTTTTAATTTTTAATATTAAATAATTTAAACAAAAGAAAACTGCAAAAAAAAAAAAAAAAATTAAAATTGACAGGATTCGAACTCTAGTTTGCAAGTTAACTGTGTTTAGCAAATTAGAAAACCAATGACTAAACACACATCGCTATCAGCGCTGACGTCTGAACTTGGTTACATAGCGAATTAAATATTTAACATATTTTGGGTAAAAACACAAAAAATGCATTATTTTCCGAAAACATAATCTGATCAAAAATTCCTGTTGTACTATTCCGGTTCACACCAATATACATTACTTAGAATTTTTTCACATTTTTAGTTTAAACCATCTGGGCTACAGGGTGTGGGACAAAAATTTTTTTGCACAATTTTGGCAAAAATCTCGTCAAAATAATTTATTTTGCAAAAATAAAATTTTGATCGTTAATCCACGTACTAAGGGCTTTCATTTGATACCCTACTCAGAATTTAAAAAAAATATTTTTTTTTTCGATGAGCACATATTTGTTTATATTTTTAGGGGGATATGTTTTTTAGATGTTTTAGTATTTTTCCTATGTGCGGGTCAAAAAGTTGTACAATCATGCCAAATTTCAACTCTCTAGGTTTAGCCGTTTGGCTACAATTTTTACCGAACAGACAGACAGACAGACAGACAGACAGACAGACAGACAGACAGACAGACAGACAGACGACAAAATGACGGTATAAGGGTTTTTTGGTCATACCTACAAAACCCTAAAAAAAAGTTTCTCTGTAATCTTTTTAAAAACACTAATGGTGTGAGGAACATGTGAGTTCAAATAAAAATAATGACGTTCGCTTGTACTTTTTACTTTTAGAGCTCTTTTTTTATTTTTGTAAAAATGTACAGGATTATAATTAATGACGTTTGTTTACTATTTTTGTTATTGATTTTAAAAATATCAAATTTTATAATTAGAAAAAATTTCAAAATTAAATTTAAAAATATAAATATCAAATTTTTATAGTACCAGAACGTACTAAAATTGAACCGTAATATGAACAATTAATAAAAAATAAAGATATGTGTCACCTGAGTTTTCACATATACTAAGATTAGTGTAAAAGTTCATTCTCAGCAGAGCATCGAACCGTTATTTTTTTCGTTTCGGTCTTCGTTCCGGTTCAATTAAAAATATATATATATATATCAGTTCGGTTCCGTTCCGGCAAAAATAACGTTTTTTTGTAACCCCCTCCCCCCCCCCCCTCCCGAAATAATAGAAACGCATTTTTTTTTACTTATCAGTTAAAAAAATTACGTTTTTAGGGTTTTGTAGGTATGACCAAAAAACCCTTATACCGTCATTTTGTCGTCTGTCTGTCTGTCTGTCTGTCTGTCTGTCTGTCTGTCTGTCTGTCTGTCTGTCTGTCTGTCTGTCTGTCTGTCTGTCTGTCTGTCTGTCTGTCTGTCTGTCTGTCTGTCTGTCTGTTCGGTAAAAATTGTAGCCAAACGGCTAAACCTAGAGAGTTGAAATTTGGCATGCTTATACATCTCTTTGACCCGCACATAGGAAAAATACTAAAACATCTAAAAAAACATATCCCCCTAAAAATATTAACAAATATATGCTCATCGAAAAAAAAAAATATTTTTTTACAATTCTGTGTAGGGTATCAAATGAAAGCCCTTGGTACGTGGATTAACGATCAAAATTTTATTTTTGCAAAATAAATTATTTTGAGGTAATTTTTTCCAAAATTGTGCAAAAAAATTTTTGTCCCACACCCTGTAGCCCAGATGGTTTAAACTAAAAATCTGAAAAAATTCTCAGTAATGTACATTGGTGTGAACCGGAATAGTACAACAGGAATTTTTGATCAGATTATGTTTTCGGAAAATAACGCATTTTTTTGTGTTTTTTTGTAAAATATGTAATATATTTAATCCGCTATTTAACATACTAAACGAGTGATCCTGTATAGCACAGTGGTAGCATTGTCGCTTAGTGAGTTGAAACTACTGTAAGAAACTGTGTTCGAATCCCGTCAATTTTTATTTTTTCAGTTTTTTTTTTTGCATTTTTATTTTGTTTAAATTATTTTGTCAAAATTCTAGTTATATTTTGGTAAATGTTGCATTTATTTTTTAAAAGCGTAAATTTAATAACCAGTGGTAAGTGTTGAAATTATAATTTAATTCTATATTTGAAGGTATCAGAGGGCGAGGCTTATGATTTAAGCAACCAATGGAAGCCATAGGCGCAATTTTCAAAATCTTAATGAACCTTGCTATATAAAAAACAATACTGCACATATTTAGAAACTTAAATAATGGTATTAGGCATTCGAATTAAAATTCATAAAAAAATATTTTGGCATAAAATTTGTTTTGGCATCCTAAATAATCATCACATAGTTAATAAATACCTGCGAAACCCTGAATGTGTGAAAATTCACACTTCACATCATTTTTTTTTCTGCTCATCAGTTTAAAATATAATATTAAATAAAATGTATTTTACATTCACTCACATAAACATTATCTGAAACGAAATAAATCGATATTTTTTTTAGGTTCAGTTTCGGTTTTGATTCCTACAAAAAAAAAAGTTTTTTCGGTTTTCGGTTCAGTTCCGGTTCGAAGCCCTGATTCTCAGTTCGGTTAAAATTTTAGTGTCAGTGTAAATATTCAAATTCAATTCAGATAGTGTTAGTTTTATGAAGTATTATTTTTTCAGTGTTAAAATTAACATTACTTTAATACTATTTCTTTTTATTTAAGCATCATATATTTGAGTAGCGATTTGACTCTACAAAATTTCAAATTCAGTTTTGATCCGTCTTGGGAACAATGTTCTTGGCAAAAAGAAATAGGATCGAATAAACCACCAGATAATCGCGTTAGAGCTTCTATGAATTCAATAATTCTAGAAGTTTTCACGAACCGTACTAAATACTTTTGATCCCCTCTTCAAAGAGACTGGTGTATCTACAAGAGTTCTGATAGCGTTTCCGGGAATGAAAGTCTAAAATTGTCGAAGAGTATTTCGGTGTTCAAATTTATTAGGCAATAACTTTGAACAAAAGTAATTTTGGACAATAACATAAAATAATAAAAGTTACGTTTTGTAATTTATGCCTTCTATATTTCTATTATCTGAATTCTAAAATCATTTTAATGTAATATGATTTTAAAATCTCAAAAAATGTTAAAAGTTCCCAAAGTGACACAACGAGACACAAAATGATACAACGGGTGGCGTTTTTAAGTCTTAGGGCCGGTTTCTGAAAGTTTAGTTAACTATAACTAAATAAAAAACAGTTTTTTTTTTATTTTAACAAATTAGGTACATCGACTACTGGGTCATTAGTACCTCATGTCGTTAGTTACAATTAATTGTATTTATAATTAAGTAATTGTGTATATATATATATATATATATATATATGTAGGTTAGTAACAAGTAATAATAGTTAATAGGTATAATAATAATAGTTATAATAATAATAGATATATACACCTACATACACACGTACATGCACACATGTACAAGTAAAGTAATATGTGAGTGTTCTTCTAAAGGAGGATATTATATTTCTTTTGATAGCCCTGTTTCTGTCAAGAATCTATCTATCTTTTCCCTATTTTCCGGGTTGTCTCCCAGGACTTCTGTGAGATCTTTCCCGAGTTTGACTTTAAGTCTGATGGCTTCATACTTCTGGCATTCTAGGAGCAGATGGGGAACTGTTTTTGCTACTTGGCATAGGTCGCAGGTTTCTTTGTTTTCTCCTCTAAATAAATAGCTGTGTGTAGCCCTGGTGTGTCCTATTCTTAATCTGTTCATCAGTATTTGTTTCTTTCTTGTCTGTTCTGGTTCCCAGGGCGATAGGTCAGGTTTGATGTGTCTTAATTTATTGTTTTGGATGTTTTGCCAGATGATTTCCAACTTTTTATTTATTTTGCTTTTAACGTCATTTTGAAGATCCCTTATTTGTATTGATGAATTTTGTGTAATAGGTTTATTAGTGGCTTCTTTGGCTGCAGCGTCTGCCTTATCATTCCCGGGAATACCTACGTGAGATGGAACCCAGGCAATTGTCGTTTCTATGTGGATTCTTTTTAGGTCGTGAATTTTTTCTCGGATCTGACAGATTACTTCCGTTTTTGTGTACATATTTTGTAGGCCTCGGACGACACTCAGTGAGTCGGAATAGACTATTACTTTCTTTTAGTCTGGATTTGTTTCTAGTAACAGATTCAGGCATTTTAGTATGGCCAGTGCTTCTGCGCTGAAGATGCTGCTTGGTGTTGGGATGTTGTACTTGAGTGTTTCGGTTGACATGACCACTGCGGCTCCTATCTTGTCTTCAATCTTGGAAGCATCGGTGTAGATTTCCAAATGGTCCTTGTATTGATTTTTTAATTGACGAAATTCTTGCTGATATATAAGTGCGCTAGTATCTTCTTTGACAAAACAGCTTAGTGATGTGTTGAAATTTGGTTGATGGATTAGCCAAGGAGGTGTAGAATTAACGGGTCGGACGTAAAAATTGTTAGGTATTTGTATGGCAAGGTCGTCGGCTTGTTTTTGGATTAAATTGTGGTAGGAGGTAAGAATTTTAATTTTTAGTTGATCATTGTGGATTCTATAAATATGTCGAAAAGTAGGATGTGATGGTTTGCTCGCTATATTTATTAAATATTTCAGGGTGAGAAAAAACAGTTGCTATGGTCACTTATGGGATTGGTATATTGTGACCGTAGTTGACCATTTGCTTATAGTTTACTAAGCTTTCAGAAACCGGCCCTTACAGGCATTATCTGGCTGAATTAAGCGATTCTTTACAATATATTTTTAACATAGCAGTGAGATTATAGAAGTGTCTACATACAATATAATTTTGTTCTCTTTATAGCCTTATTAAGCGAGTCTAAGAAAATTATAAGGGAAATACTGCGTTAAAATATATATTATGCACTTAAGTTAAAATAAAGGCCATTTAATTTTCATAAATTCAGAGTAAGTTGATAAAGGGAGCCAGGTAACAATAAATGTGCATTCATACATTAGCAGTACATTTCCTGCCGGTGAAACACGTGCAAGCCGCGGATACATAAACAAGAAGGAACTAGCTAAACGCCCTAATATATGGATACCAGAACATATTTAATATCGTAATTAAGCGATAATTTTATACAGAAAGATATCGTAAAATGGACAATAACATAATTACGGACATAATAAAGTAGATTAACAAATCCTTTAAAGGATAAAATAGGAGAGACAGATATTTGTACGATAATTCAGATACCTGACTTAAAAAATCAAAAAATCAGCTGTGGCCACCACAGGACCGACCGCCATGATAAAGTACTTGTATAAAATACATTCCAGCAGTAGAGTAGAAATAACTTGGCCTAATATTTTCTAACAGAGATATTATTTATCATGACCATGGAAACGTTACATATAAGTATGAAAAAATTGAGACTTACAATTTTTGGTTCAATAAATTTTTTAGAAATATTTTTTTGTTGCTAAATATTCGCAAAAATCTTAAAATCGACACGAGTAAACTCCCATTTCTAGTCAACCGATTTTTACAAAAAGTTGATCAACTCGTGCCATTGATGTCAAAAAATTAAATATGCAGTTTCATAAAAATCCTTTTAGCCTGCATTTTGCACATTTGCAAATTTGTTCTGCACGTGTACACAGACAGACAGACGGACGGACGGACAAACGGACAGACGGGCAGATGTACAGACGGACAGATGGATGGACAGACAGACCGACAGACATCATGCTAAAAATAGTCAAAACGTTATATATGGACCTCAATTCGTGGAGATCCATCGAAATCTCGAAATGTCAAAATCGGTATGATCACAATACCTCCCTTATATATGTTGGCGATCGGTAAAAACCAAAAAATCAGCTGTAGCCACCGCAGAACCTCACCACAAAGTACTTAAACAAAATACTTTCTAACAAAGATTATTATTTTTAAAATAAAGATAATTTTAGTGGATTCCATAGTCAATCGTTAGAGCCTTCAATAACGGAGCGAAATACATTACCGTGAAGAATCAACACACCAGACCCAATTTTTAGGATTCCTCTTTAGCTTCCTCAGCATATAATTGGGACCATTATCTTCATCTATGAGGCGGATGACTCATGGCGGAAGGTATCATCGAATAATAGGGTATACATCAACTTCAGTATTTATACCCATATTAATATTTTTGGCTTTAGGTTCCAGGGCCTCCTAAGTATCAGGTCGTCAAGGATGACACTTGTAGTTAATAATATTACCAACTTTAATAGGTTATTATTTGACATTGGCTTAATATTTTACCATTCTGTTTTTTTTTTTTTTGTTGGAATGTTACATATCTCGCCTGTTTAAAGAAATTATTGTATACTCCAAAAAATATGAAAAACTTTTTTTTTAAATTAATTTTGCTGAAAATTGTATGGTCGGAGATTCGCACTATTATGTGTGAGTTTCTACGTGGAACTACGGCACCGCAGACCGCGCGAAATATTAAATAATATGAATCCAATATGACAATCGCAAACGTTCAGCACAGTGGTTGGACAAGGATGAATCACCAAAACACACTCCAAAGCGTAATATTCATTAAAAGAAACTGATGGTGAGTGTTTGGTGGTCTAGCGCAGGTGTGATCCATTATGGTTTCATAAAACTTGGCTCATCACAGCAGAAATATACTGCAACTAACTGGACGAAATGATTAAAAAACAGCCTAGATTGGTCAACAGATCGACTCTTATCTTATTGCAGGATAACGCTAGGCCACAAATGACTGTGGCAAAACTACATAAATTGGAGTTGAAACTTCTTCATCATCCCTCATACTCACCAGACCTAGCCCCCCACTGATTACCACTTCTTCCGCAATTTGGACAACTTTTTAATAGGAAAACAGTTTAATTCCGACAATGTTGTAAAACTGGCCTTCCAGGAATTCATTGACTCTCGTCCGCCAGGGTTTTATACCATCGGCCTGAACAACCTGCCGCTTAAATGGAAAAAGTGTATAGACAATATGGGTACATACTATGCCTTTTTTCTACAAATTTTATCCTTGGCGAACTAATATTTACGTACTGTTTTATTTAATTTATTTCTAAATAAGTGTTCTAATTATTGTTGAATCTTCTTCTCAAATCTTCTTTTGTTTCTAAGATTTCCTCCAACCATTTCCATTCTTGCTCTGATTCACACAACGCGCCTTCTTTTGCTGCTTTTTTTCTATAAATTTCTTCCTTGACGACCTAATACGGAGTGATTATTTAATGGCGAGACGATGTCACTGGAAGTTTTAATAATTTGCCGTTTCATACACATCGTAGCAGGCGCGCATGCGCATCAAGGTTATTATTTCTCTTCAAGGTTATTATAGTCATAGTATTCACCAGTATTTCTGCTAGGAGGCACGTAAAATTAAGTGACGTCGTCTCGCCATTAAATAATCACTCTGTATATTTTGAAGAGAATGATAGCAAGTGTGCAACTTTGTCTGAATTATTTAGCTGTCAGAAATTGTGGAGAGAGTTTGTTGTACAAATACATCATTAAAACTATGTTATCCATTGTCGGATGTGTCTTCCCTAGTGCTTTTTATCCTTCTCGGCTGGTGGTTTTAATCATCAAGTACTGCGTGTCTTTTAATAACGTTCGTCCGTTTTGTTTGAGATCTACTGATTGGGCGCTTATGTGGTCGTGGTCTTCACTTCTGCAGTTTTCGGCTCCATTGGCTATTTTTGGTTCTACATACATGACCTACCCAGTTTCATCTGAGTTTATAAATACATTTTACATCATCTGTGACTTTGGATGTGCTGCGTATAAAATCGTTGATCGTTCTGTCTTGCAGGGTATCAACTATTATACATCTCTCCATTGACCTTTGTGGGACTTGTAATTTTCTCACAATACTTTCATTTCGTGCCCATTTCACAGTACTATATGTAAGCACACATGGTAACATGCAGTAATCAAGGGTTTGCTCCTTTAATATGTTTTGAGGGTATTTCTTAATAGGAAATAAGTTTAATTTTATTAAATGTAGCCCAGTGATATACGTTTTTTTAACTCTGCCTTAAGATTTTCTTTAGAGATACGTATTTTCTGTCTAAAATAAATAAATGAATCGACTCGTTCTATAACAGCACCGAGTCAGGTTGTTTTGTTTTTCGTTAGAATGTGGAGCGTTTGTTATTTTTGGATAAATTAGCAGCTTGAATTCTGCTTCTAATTTATTGTTGAATCCAATTTATCATGGTACACAGATATTTGATGATGCTCTTAAAGATTTTTTCCTTTAACCTGCAAATAGATTTTTAGTTAGTTAGTTAGTTAAAATTTTTGGCGCACAGCAACGAAGGCTATTTGCGCCTTAGATTTTTAGTTACCTTCAACATCTCAGTTAATCAGTTACTCAATTTTTATTCTTAAATTTATACGAGGGTTGCTTTTTATGTTTTTACAAACGACCACTAGATGGCATTATTGAAATGTGTCCTTAGTATATTCGTAGAATTTGACATTTGTTATTGTGAAATCAGTGACAGCTCATAAATTGACCGAGTGGTTTGTTGATAGTGAGCATTAAATAAAACAAGTTTGTGATAAAATGGATATTATCCGTGAAGATTTTCGTTGGATGATTTTTTATGATTTTAGTATGCATTTGTATGATTTAACAATGCATAGATTCGCTTCGTTCAACTTTTGATAATGAAACAACATCAGAAAGGACTGTTTACAATTGGTTTGCAGAATTTCGTCGTGGTAGTTCGTCAGTAATGAATCTCGTGAAGGTCGACCAAAATGCTGTGCGCAAAATAATTGAAAAAGATCGGTATGTGACTTACCGTGAGATAGAGGCATCTTTTGGCATATCGCAGACTGCAATACATTCAAATTTTCATGAACATTTAGTTGTGAAAATCTGTTCCCGATGGATTCCGCATAATTTGACCGAAGCCAAAAAAAAAAAGCTTGTGTTGATTGGGGTAAGGGAATGCCAAAAAAATTCAACCTAGGCTCTGCAAAATCCGTATACAACATCGTTACAGGTGACTAAACTTATATTTTTTCATATGAACTGGAAACTAAGCAACAATCCATTGTTTGGGTCTTCCTAGATGAACCGAAACCCACAAAAGTTGTTCGTTCACGAAGCACTTCCAAAAAATTGATCGCTTGTTTCTTCGGTTGTACTGGTCATGTCGCAACCATTCTTTTAGAAGATCGGAGAACAGTTAATGCTGAATGGTATACAACAATTTGTTTGCCAGAAGTCATAGACAAAATCAGGAAAAACAACCAAAAACGTCGCACCATTCTTTGTCAATACAAGCTCCCACACAGCACGTCAAACAATTGATTATTTGAGAGAGAAAAACATCGAATTAATGTCTCATTGCCCGTATTCACCTGATTTATCCCCATTGTCAAACAAAAAATGCGTGGACCGCGAGTTTCAACACCTCAAGAAGCTCTTGAAGCCTTCGAAATCCATGTTTTTGTGATACCAACTTCAGAGTGGAAGAAATGTTTCGAGAATTGGTTTAAACGCATGCAAAAGGGCGAACTTAAAGGCGAATATTTTGAAAAGCATTAAAACAGTTTGAGCAAAAAAAAAATTGTTTCTTTCGTAGTTTTTGGAAAAACTTAAAAGGTAGTAACCCCCTTATATACTACGTCACAAACTCTACATGAAATTTCGTAAACTCCACTTTTTCCAAAAATATTAGCACAAATTACAAAAACTAATATTTTCAAAAGTATACATGTGAAAACAAGGATACTAGGTCAAACCTTTGGGAATCTCTTGAAATAAAGAAAGCCATTAAGTCGGGGAAAAAACATTATTAATAACCAGGTGGAGGTAGACATCGACTACCTTGAACTTTTAAGAAAATGTTTAATTTAGTCTACTTGTCTTGACACCTACTCTGTGCGTAAATACTTGCAACGTATTTAATTCTGTTACTTTTGATAATGACCGAAAGGTCGAAATATGCCAATTTGTTGGTAATAAATATTTAGTGAAATTAACAAGTATTTTATATAATTTTTATACACATTTTTAACGTTTTCTTTAGTAATCCTGATGAGAAACTATCTGAAAACTACAATTCTCAGTTGTCAAAGTTGTTCAAGTAATAACACAAATCATCAGATATAAGAAAATTCTGTCATGAGTCGATAAACTGTAGCCTGGGCTATGAAACCAATTAACGAGCGGCATTGCAGTCATAAATTAGCGCTAAGTTGGCATTCCTGACGAAGTTGCAAAGTGCATTGCGGTTGCTATCGAGGGGTTAACTACGTTGGCAACCCTTGCAGCGTACAAACACTTGTAATTCTTTGTCATGTGATCACCTTCGCTCGTACAGCTTTCACACGTAATTACACAATAAAAATGAGCTCCTGCGCTCTGGCTTAGCGAGTAAAGTGTTGAATAAACTAC
Organism: Liopterus haemorrhoidalis; assembly: GCA_963971575.1. Classification (NCBI taxonomy): domain Eukaryota; kingdom Metazoa; phylum Arthropoda; class Insecta; order Coleoptera; family Dytiscidae; genus Liopterus; species Liopterus haemorrhoidalis. The sequence continues at coordinate 21,984,486 of OZ020624.1, forward strand.
TCTAATTAAATTAATGAAAACACAGCTAAACTGGGCGCTTACGGAGAATTGCAAAAAAGAAGAACCTCAGAGAAAACCGTATGAGGCTCAAAGACCAAGCTCATATATTTTTTATGGAGAGTTTAACGATTAAGGGCCGGTTTCTGAAAGCTTAGTTAACTATAACCAAAGGGTTAGAAAATGGTTGCTTATAGGATTTTTATATTGTAACCTAGGTTACCCAAATGGTTAAACTCGGACACAGCGTAACAGAACTGAAAGAATATACAGCAACTGGTTGACAATTCTTAAAAACTGCAAGTAATGGTTTTTTTTTTTTTTGAGGTATAGATATTGAAAATGAAATAAAATACATAAAAATCGTGGTAAGGGCCATGGTATTGGCTTTATTGGAAAGATAATTAATTTGATACCATGAGTGTTTAAATATGATTTCTAGCATATGGGCGCCGTTGGCTCGAATAAAGCGCAATCTGGAAGTCCAATTTTCAACCACCTTTTGGAGCAGCTGCGACCGTATATCGGCAATAACGCGGCAAATGTAGACTTCCAAATCGTCCATCGTATCTGCTTTATTGGCGTTGATTAGCGACTTAACATATCCCCACAGAATATAATCCAGAGGTATTAAATCACACGATCTTGGAAGCCAATTCACAGGTCCATTACGCGAAATTATGCATTCATAGAATGTTTCCTTTAATAAATCGACTGAGGCGCGCGATGTGTGGCATGTTGCGCCGTCTTGTTGAAACCACAGCTCTTCCACATTAATGTCATTCAATTGGGGAAAGAAAAAGTCAGTAATCATGGCTCTATAGCGGTCTCCATTGACTGTAACGTTCTGGCCAGCATCATTTTTGAAGAAATAAGGACCAGTGATTCCACCACCAAGGACCAGTGATTCCACCCATAAAGCACATCAAACAATGACATTTTGTGGATGTAACGGCGTCTCAATAATGGTTTGTGGATTTTCTTCACTCCAAATGCGGCAATTTTGCTTGTTAACGTAGTCATTCAGCTAAAAATGAGCCTCATTGCTGAATCAAATTTTGTGATGAAAATGAGGATCAAGAGCAATCTCGTTTTCGGTTCATTCACCGAACGTACGATGGTCATGCGGCTTCAACGCTTGCACGAGCTGGATCTTGTAAGCTCGTAAACCAAGATCTTTCCGCAAATCTTCCATAAAGCGGATGGACACAGCTCAAACTGCTGTGCGAGATGGCGAATGATATTATGGATATTAAGGATATTATGTCGAATGGACGATTATGTCAATCGTTAAATGGAAGTAGCGCACAAGTTTCGGGAACTGAACCACGATTTTCGAAATAAATTTGCACAATTTGCAAGCGTTGTTCTGGCGTAAGTCTATTCATGGTGAAATAGCAAAATAAACTGAGCACAAATCAGTTGTCAGCTATGGAAATGGCCGTCACTTGAAACAATGTTGCCAATTCGAAAAACAAACCTCTAAAAAACACACCACTTTAAATTAGAAATAACTGGTTACTATATAAGATATATTGAAGTTACACTATAACAATAATAAAAAAATAAACTGTAAAGTACTTTCTTCATTTATTAATGGAAACCTTGCATCTAATATAATCTAGCCATATAATGTAACAATGTTGCTAATAAATGAGTACAAAGCCCTTCACTTTAACAATTATTAATTTTGTAAAATAGACATTTATGAGTACAAAAGAAGCGTAAAAATTACTATTTGACTGCTTTACAACACATTATATATCTAGTAATTACTCTTTAAGTGGCTATTATCGTCCTTAGTTCTTCTCCCATCCGCACCTTCGAGAATCATCTCTGTAAACCTGCAATATTTTCCCAAGCACCGTAAAACTTGTTTAATTTAAAAAGAAAATCACTATTTTGCATGAAAATTACGTTTATCCATTGAATTGACACTAATATCATTATGGCTGGAAGTAAACAAACTTGTTATTATAAATTTTGACCCCGTGGGCTATTTTAGATTTTTATGATTTAATTTTAACTTTTTAATTATGCCATTGCTTCAGATTAATTACTAGTTTAGTAGTTTTGTTTCCTACAGAAATGTATAAAAGTTAAATTATTACTTAACTAATTACGGAAATTTTGTGGAACGACATATTTGTAAACATGTTTATGTGCTGGATTAAAACAGTAATTTGGTTTTAATTCCACAATCAGATTATAATCTGAGGATAGTAAACTGGAAAATTAAGAAAATAATAATGTGTAATCATCATATTAGGTTCGTAGGAAAATAATTACAGTTCATTTTTCAATCTAGTCTTCATTTTTTTTTAATGAATGTGTATTTTTAGTTTATTATACACTACCGATTGCTCCGCATAGAAGCATAATTGTTCAGGTGAGTGTTATTTGAATAATTATTTGGGGTTTGTCAGGTCTTGACAAGCGTCCACTAATCTCAGACTTCAGCAACTTTTTGAGTCGCATCATACTAGGGACGAGTGGAGCTAAATACACACGGCTCCATCCCGAATCCTGGAAATATGCAGTCACGGAAATTACGCCAGATCCAGTGCCCGCACAATGCGGAGTAACCCGAGCAACAATTATTTCTGCGTCCTGCAGATCAAAGAGGTGGCAGAAGATTTGCAGACTGGAATGGACTTTTTATTTCCACTCGATAGGTTTTCATACCAACCAAAACACCAAGTATCAGGACTACAAGCTTAACTTTATACCCTGTATACAGCTTTCTAAGTTCGCACAAGAGATCCATATACTTGGATCTCTTTTCCTCCTTCTTGAGAGAGATATTCTTCTCAGCTAGATTTGAGAATTCGGTCGCAAACATCTGTTTGGTCTCGATATCCAGGAGGGTGATGTCCGGCTTAGTGGCTGTCAGTAACCTCGAGGTGGGTAAGGAGTAATTCCAATAAATGCTGCATTTGGAATTTTCCACCACCGATTCTATGTCAGAAGTCCCTTCTGACATAACCGGTATTTAGTCAATATCATAGGCATGTCTAAGAAGATAGTAGATCACGCGGAGAGCAGCATTATTTTGAGACACGTAGCTCGACTTTGCAAGAGATGGACAAGCAGACAGAATGTGCATAATGGTTTCGGGATGGTGGTGACACAACCTAAAAAGTGTGTGCCATTTGGAATATGTGGGCCCTGTACGCCAAAGTATTTATAACTAGACTTTTAATAAGTTTGAAGAACACAGAGTGCATACTTTTACTCATGTGTTCCTTTGCCAACATGTCTGTTTCCCGTAGTTTTACCGAACTGGTTGTAATCCTCCCGTGAATTGTACTCCAGCGTTTTCCCTTATGAACTCAAGTCAGCCAGGATAAATCTCGTTGCTGCTCTTCGCGCTGCCTGGTAACGAAACGCTTCTTTGGCACTAAATTCGTTCTCACTAGCAAATTGTAATAGTGGGTCCTGACTTCTAAGGTTAGCTGTAACCAGAACGAGTCGATCGTGCAAACACTCCAGATTAAGTAATCCCCGAGGTAATTGCGCTGTACAGAAGATTTCGGTTGATGTTTATGATCTTTCTAGTTCTCCTGTAGAGATCCTTAAGATCATCAACATTCCATTTCATTACACCAAAAAAGTTCTTGCCAGAAAGACAAAATCTCCAGTCGAGCCATATACTTGCTGCGAAGGGTCGGCTTAATAAGAGTCCTGGACACCCGTCTCACTGATGCCTTAAATGTGTAAGACCCTTCTGCATTAAGATATTTTATAATACTCCCATCAACCAGCTGAACATCTTCACCGTTATCTAAACCTTTGCAGAAACTATTATTATTATTATGATTATTAATGGTACTGCATATTTTAAGTGGCACGGGCGTTTTAAAATATTAGAAGATAATGTACAATTGGGTAGGTCTTTGATTTGGACAGAAATTTCTATAAGGCTTTCATAGTAAGTTTGAAATTAGACGAATACTTCATCGAATACGTCGAATGGCTATCAATTTTGAAGAAACGCTCGGATATCGGAGAAAAGAGATGGATATTGCATCACCATAATGCACCAGCTCACGGTTCACTTCCTTTACGGTTTAACAGTTTTTGGCGAAGAACAAAATAATTTTCGTTCCCCATCCACCATTTTTACCTACTTTAGCCGCGTGTGATTATTTTTTTCTATAACTGTTGAGTTCGCTAAATTGGTTTTCTTTATCATTTCAATCGTTTTTAAACCATTTGTTGAAAACGAATATTTGTACTGTAATAATTCACACCATTTACCGCCTTAATATTAATATAATGTTTATCTTATAAAATATAAATCAAATCTAATTGTTAAAATAGAATAAATAAGTAAATTTAATCTGTGTTATAGCACAAAATATTATGAATAAAATATCTACATTAATTAACTTAAATTATTAATATATAAATATATTAATAGATGGTGTAGCTAAACGAATAAAGAGCTAAAAGTTTAAAATTGCTTTCTTAGCAAGTTTGAACTTAGATGAACGACTTCGCCGAGTACCTTGCATCGTAAATCATTCTCTGGAAAAAAATAACATTTTCCTAACTTTATTTTGTCTTTAAACTCCATTTTTCGAATTTACAACGAAAATAATTGAGCGAAAATTAACATTACACCATACAATATAGTAACAAAAAAAACGAGCTATCAATCTACAAATATTTATCCACAGATTGCATTATCATCCCAAACTTTTAAAAGTAAAAATGTCTAATCAGCGGATTTCTGCAGCATACGGCACCTATGTTGCAGAAATCCGGTCACTAATCAAACAAATAATGACAAAACTAAGAGTTACTCAACCTTTTGTTGACTGACGGTACTTATAAGTACCCAGTTGATTTTCGCCCGTTACTTTCTATGTATAATAAGAATTATCGTTTTTGCTAGACGATATATCAAAGTACCATTGTGTACTATAAGATACGTCAGAAAATAAAGCTAGCAGGGTTGTGGTCTCGGGGATACCCTGCTTTATTCTTATATGTTACAAAATTGCAGCATAAATGGAGTGCAGTCTAGACCGTATTATATTTGTTCAACATGCAAAATTCATTTATGTTTTAATGATAAGAAAAATTGTTTTTGTGATTATCATAATTTAAATGAAAATTAAATAAATACGTAAAATAACAAGACAATATAATCGCTTTTCTCTTCTAAAATTACCTCTTCACAGCCTAACGGTACTTGCAAGTACCGGGGGTGTAACTAAGAGGAGGGATGAAATAATAAAATAATAATTGCATATATAGCTTTCTTTTAACAGTACCATTTATAAAACTTGTAAATAATTTTTAATTTGAAATTATTTTTGACTGCCGGCAACAAAGGGTTAAAGGGCCATGGAGCGATCTATGCTGGTTATACAGTCTCCGTCAGGGAGACTGTATAACCGAGGAGACTGCAAATCACTTGGAAATACTTACAAATTGTATTAAATAAACATTTTAAAATAATTGAGGTTATCAATGGCACACTGTAGACGAGTAGTACTGCCAATCTTTCAAAGTAAAAATTCACCAAAAACAGTTTAACAATACCTTCTATTGTTAAACTGTTTTCAGTGTAACAATGATATTATTGTGAGCGCAAAATATAAAAAATACATGTAATACCAATTCTATTATTTTTAAAATAATGACAAAATATTTAAATCCATTTTCAAATTGAATTTTCTTAACAAAAGGTTGTGAAATTGTCAATTTCTTCAATGGCAATCACCTATTTCTATAAATGTTTAGGTAGTTCCGGCGTTTCGAGCGCTGACGGTGTTTAGTCCTGACAAGCGAAAGGCTCATAACGATTACTACATCACACGAGGCCGGATCTCAATCACTATGTTGTCACCTGCACGCGTCACGGCTATGAGAAGAAATACACAGCCGAGACACGTCACATTACAAAAATAGGGTGTCCCACAATTTATAAGAAAATTTGTAAAACATTATTAGGGAAATTAAAGGATGGAGGACGTAGATTTACATTTATTATTATTATGACAACCTTGTCGGCTGTCTTCTCCTTTCCTTTGATAGCTCGACACACGAAAGATGTTGATAAGCAGCCAGAAGAAGTATTGCAGGCCTGTATTTTAATTTAATTTATTACTAAAAGAAATATTTTTTGCAAATTTCGACGAGAGTGGGAATGTTTTCAATCATGAGAGACCAATTCAGGATACGAGCATTTTGTCACAAATAGCGCAGAGATAATTATAGACATAATCAGGAAACACCGTTTCAATTCTGGATTGGCTTTCATTGCGTACTAATGTGGCACGCTCTATACGTGTGATGTATTCCGTTTGTCCTTAGCTTGCGCCATTTACTTCGACAAAGGCGTATTTCTTCCCAGGTTGGGCTGAGCAGCTGACATAACTTAAAGTTATTTCTTAACTTGTCTTTCTAGAGTTGCCTAGGAGCTCCCACACTTCTGTAGCCTTCATCTAACTCTGAGTACAGGAATCTTTTGGGTAATATACAGGGTGTTTGTTTGAAACGGGGCACCCCGAAAATCTCCTTTATTTGTAAAGATACAAAAAATCTTCAGAACAAAAGTTAAACTAGACAAAAAGGCCCATCTAAAGGTTACTATAAGAATTCTGAGGCATTTCCGGTTTCACCGGAAATTATGTCAACTTTTGATCTAGCATAGGGAATCGATAATTTTATATTTTTTTCCTAAAAGTACATTAAATTAGCTTTACAATGACACCAAAAAGTCATATTTTTATGTTAACCATTTCAAAATGGCGACCATTTATTTACAAGATAATAATCAACATAAGTTTTACAAAGTTGAACGTAGCAAGCTTTGAAAACAATAAAAAAAGAAATAAAATATCTCTAAAATAAACTGTTATAACTAGTTATTATATGAAATAACATGAAATAACTTAAATTTTAATTTTTCAATTAAATGTTTTATAAAATAATTTTTTTGTAATTTTTTTTTTTTGTAAAATAATTAATAAAGTAATAGTTTTTTTTTCTAAATAGTCAAATAGTTTATTTTAGAGATACTTGTTTCTTTTTTTTATTGTTTTCAAAGCTTGCTACGTTCAACTTTGTAAAACTTATGTTGATTATTATTTTGTAAATAAATGATCGCCATTTTGAAATGGTTAACTTAAAAATATGATTTTTTAGTGTCATTGTAAAGCTAATTTAATGTACTTTTAGGAAAAAAATATAAAATTATCGATTCCCTGTGCTAGATCAAAAGTTGACATCATTTCCGGTGAAACCGGAAGTGCCTCAGAATTCTTATAGTAACCTTTAGATGGGCCTTTTTGTCTAGTTTAACTTTTGTTCTGAAGATTTTTTGTATCTTTACAAATAAAGGAGATTTTCGGGGTGCCCCGTTTCAAACAAACATGCTGTATATACTGACGGATCAAAATCAACCAATGGCGTAGGTTGCGCCGTATATATACATTCTCTACGACACAAAAAATCGACATTTTTCGAAAAACCTATCAAAAAAATATTAAATGCGGAGATTTTTTCAGATTTTTAGATCAGCCCTTCTGGGAGATAGTGTGGGGGACAAAAGTTTGTTAACAACGTTTTGGTGAAAATCCCATATAAAACTGATTTCTCAAAAATAAAAATTTGCATGACGATCAACGGATTAAGCGGTTTCATTTGATATGCCATTCAAAATTTAAAAAAATATTTATTTTATAACCATGTTGTATAACCATGCCAAATTTCAACTTTCTATGTTAAGCCGTTTGGAAGACAGACAGACACATGAGAGACGTTATAAGGGTTTTTTGGTGGTCACACCTACAAAACCCTTAAAAGAAAACAATGCAACTTGTTACTTCATACTTTACAATCGGTGTTCGGCACATAATTTTGCAATTTTTTTTTTTTTATTTATTTATTGTTTATAGACACTTCAGCGTCAAAAGCTATTAGTGTTTGTGATACAAGTTATATAGTTGTTAATACTAATCTAAGGACTATTTTATACAGTAATTACATAATTAATTTTTTTTTTTTTTTTACAGTGTATTTCATATTTTATTGTATAAGTTTGTGGCTTTTAGGTATTTCAGAATGTTCTTTGTCATGGTGGGTTCTTGTTTTAGTGCTTGTTGTATATCCTGTGGTATGTTGTACATAGTGCGTGCATACTGGTATTGTGGGCAATCTGTTATTACGTGCCTGACTGTCAGGAGCTGGTTGCAGGTCTCACATATCTTTTGGTGTAGTCTGGCCATTATATGTTCATGTGTCAGTTTTGTATGTTCAATTCTCAATCTGGTTATCACAGTTTGGTCTCTTCTGTTTGTCTCAGTTGTCCATGAGTAGATATCGTTTTTTATGTGTCTGAGTTTATTTTCAGTTGTTGTAGTCCATTTATTCACTCGGACCTGGTGGAGTTTAGTTTTGATGGACTGTTTTGTGTACGTAATGTTTGGAGCGATTTGCAGTACTTCGTCTTCTGTGGGATTTTCTGTAGCTGCTGCGTTTGCTGTTTCGTTGCCTTCTATGCCAACGTGGTCTGGTGTCCAAATAAAAACGATTGTCTTGCCATTTATAGAGATGTTGTGTGTTTTCTCCTGGATTTGTTGGATTGTTGGGTTTCTACTCTGATGATTTTTTAGCGCCTGTATTGTACCGAGGGAGTCGGAACAGATGGCAGTACGTCGGTGGTTGCTACTACGTACGATGTCCAGGGTTTTAGAGATTGCCTCTGCTTCTGCTTGATATATGCCGACGGTGTTTGGTAGACGGTAGGTTCGAGTGCTGTCTTCTGATGTTATGGCAATTCTGCAGGTATCTTCAGTTTTGGAGGCATCTGTGTAGTAGAATTTGTGTTGCCGATATTTGTTTCTTATTGCGTTAAACTCTTTTACGATTTCTTGGGCCGGTGTGCTGTGTTTTTTGTGTCGTTGAAGTTCGGTGTTTGTGTCGATTTCGGTGAGTTTCCAGGGGGGAGTTTTGTGGAGTGAGGAAGGTTGTGGTTTTGGTATTTGCAGGTGTATTGTGTCTAGAATGTTGTGTATGTATTGTAATGTTGGTGTATTGAGCTTAAGTTGTAAGTTGTTCTCTGGATCTGCGTGTTTGAAAACGATATTGTAAACCGGGCTAAGTGGTTTGGTAGCCAGATTGGTGACGTACATCATGGTTAGTTTCTGTCTCCTTTCTTGCAGTGTTGGCTCTCCTGCTTCGTTAAGTGTGCTTGCAGTAGGACTTGTTCTGTAAGCGCCGGATGCGATTCGTATTGCTATTTGATACTGAAAATTGTCCTAAATCATCTTTAAGGGAATCTTTCAAGAATTTTATATGCCGTCAATAGAGACACCATGATTCACTGCTGTAGAGAAGAACAGGGAGCACAGCTGCCTTGTACATCATTATCATTGCTTTTTTCGCTTTGTTAAAGCCATCCTTCAACCTAGAGATGTCACTTGAAGAAATCTGGATAAACCTGATGCTTGTCAGAATAGTGAAAAATAATTGGAAAGATGTACTGACAAATCGACGGACTGTCTGCTGACCCTGCAAAATTTTGTAAAGTGTTAATAAAACCTTTTAACAGTGTTAGTACACAATATACCTGGAAGAACAGAAAATAGACTAAAATAGAGGATTTGTTACTCATCAGACACCGCCCAAGAAGTATTTGTATATTTTTGTAAACGTGATTTTTGAATTGATTTTGGACAGACCCTATATTTATGCGAGGCACGTCAAATTTCCAACTCTTCTAGCACACCGTAATATAAATCTCAGCATATCCCCTGATTTTATTTCGCGTCGATCTAGAGGAAAGATGCAGGAAACTATGTTTTGTGCGACTATATTAAGTTTATTGTAGTTTCGAATCATTGAACAGAAGTATGTGTGTGAATAAGGAAATATGTTGACAGTGATTTTAATAGTGAGATTATTCCATACGCGAACTGGATTTATTTTACCATATTTTATATATTTACGAATATATATTTTGAAATATATTTGTGTTTAGTTGGCGCTGCCACCAAAAAACATCTTAGAGTATCTACAAACACATTTTTAGAAATCACGTTCTTAGTTTTGTTTTTAGATCTGTGGCTTAGTGAATTTATTATTCTGAAATTTTGTTTTTTATTTTCCAGTTTTGATAATTTAACCTTTGTCTAACTTCGTACAAAATATATCTTTTTTTGTTGTTGCATTTAACATGCGACAAATTGAAGCGCGCTTAGTTTGAATGCTTCTTAATTGCTACACATCTTTCTCTTCTCTTGTACCATAATTCAACTTTTATGTTTTTCTTACATTTTTTAGTTAAACATATGTTCTTTTGGTCCAATACTCAATTTGGTAAAATGGCCTTTCATTTTTATAAACAAAAATATAAGATACCGTATTTATAAATATTAATAAGATTGAGCGCATTTTTATTATATTTTTATGTTTCGATCTTGTATGACTTCGCGGCCCCCCGGTTGAGAAACGCTGCTGTAGACGACACTCACATCTCGTGTAGGCGACTTCAACAGCTGGGCTGGTCCTTGGGCAACGTGCTCACAAGAATGACTACTGCTTGACCACCAAGAAAGACTAACTTGAATGACTAACGACTCTATTCCCTAAGACCATTTTATAACTGTTAACCAGGACACTATGACGCCAGGTCCTACCTCAATTGTTTTGGAAACATTATTCATTTGTGTAATTGTTGGTAGCAATTAAAGACCATAGTCAGCACAATTGAATAATGTTTATCAACATATTAAAATGTAGTTCAAAACTTATGTTGACAAACACGCAACACTCTGCAAATTCTTTAATTCCCAAAACCATAAGTCAGCAACCGCGACCTACACCACTTTAAGGCAGCTCAAGGAATTGGGACATTAGCAAGTTAAATTAGTCAAAACTAAAATAAAAATAATAGAAAACTCTATTCTCCCACATACCATTGTAGAAATGCCATTGAAATCTATATAAAAGTTGTTTCAAAACCAATTTCGCTTCAGTTACTCCAATTCCATATTGTAATATCTATTAATATGTGCAAAGTCCAGCAGATTTGTTTAAAATACTTTTATCCCTTAAAAATGTGTTATATTTTTGTCCGCGGTATCGATTAATCTATATCAATTAATTCTTAAGGATTATAACATGAAAACTAGAATAGGTGGAAAATTAATTAATATATTTTGATAGTTTTAACTTTACAATTAAATAAAACACTTCGTAAAGGATATGAAAAAATAATGTGGAAAAAACAGTTAATTGCAGAAGCCACCGATATGCTAGTTGAAAAACATTTTTTTTTTTTTTTAGAATATGAAAAACCATATCTACAACACCAAAACAGTATTTGAAAAATTTATGTTAAGTGTGATTTTTTAGTTTAGTAGGTATTTAATAAGTGTAAGAAGCCATCATAATACTGGATATCTACGTATATTTGTTCTATAATCACATCAACAGTTTTTTGATAACCACTTTTATTCGTTATTTGAGAACTAAGAGCTTCCATTTAATTTCTTTTAAGCAAAATTGAATTAAATTGCCAAAAATCTCAGCTTTTTTTGCATTTGCTTCGTATTCAAGTTTTCATTAGATTAATAAGAAATATATTGATAAATGGCCTAATTTTTTTCAATTTCAGAAACGTTCTCACTATAACCGTTTGTTATTTGATTTATAATTATTTCATTACTATAAATGATATACTATGTATTTCTCTTTGATATCTTAAAAACAAAAATCTAAAGTCATTCAAACAATAGGTTGAATCACAGCGTCTAATAGTATAATAAAATAACACTCCAACACTATACTCTACAGTGTAGAGCAGTGTTTCTCAATATTTTTACTCTCGTGGCACATTTTCCAAAGAAGACAATTTTCGCGGCACACTTACGTAGTCATAGAAGAAGAAATTTTGAATACAGACGCTGCTGTACTGAAGAAAAAAGGGATATGTCAATTTCAATTCGTCATAAAATGATCCTTCGTGTACTTTATTTTTATTAATGGTATTATACGTATATTCGGAGAATAATGTTAAAATAAAAAACTAGTTTTTTTAAAGATTTCACGGCACATTTGGAAAATATTGCGGCACATGAATGTACCGCGGCAAACCCTTTGAGAAACACTGGCGTAGATTGTAGTGTGGTGTGGTGTGTGTAACTAGGTTTGCAAATGTTAATAAAAAATTATTTTATTTATTTTTTTTAATAATTTTAATTTCAAAAAAGGCACACACTATCTTAGTTATAAATACAAAAAATCCATATTATTAGCCATTATTTAGCCATGAATTAAAAAAATAATTAATTTTGTCAAAAACACAACAACTGCAGTGTTTTTTTTAAACCCAAACTGATCAAAAAATCCTCTCTTCCGGCTCAGATCAATGTACATTACCTATATTTTTTTCAGATTTTTATTTTAACCCATTTGGGTAAAAGTGTGTGGGATAAGAACTTTTTTAGCACATTTTTTGCTAAAATCTTATTAAAAGAAACACATTTCAAAAAACTACCTTTGGTTCCTTAAGCTACGTCTTAAGAGTTTTGTTTTGATACCACACAATAAATTTAAAAAAATGTTTTTTTGTCGAAAATAAATACATTTTTCGAAAAACTAATCTGATCAAAAATTCCTGTTGAACTATTTCGGTTCTCATCAATGTTCATTATGGAGATCTTTTCAAATTTTTAGATCATCCCCTCTGAGAGATAGGGTTCGCATCAACGAAGGGTGGAGGACAAAAGTTTTTTGACTTTTTATCGAAAACTCCGTCAAAAAAAAGATTTTTCAAAAATAAAAATTTGCTAGTTGATTAACGCATTAAGAGGTTTCATTTGATAGGCCACTTAAAATTTTAAAAATATATTTATTTTTTTATTAATTGTTTATTTGTTTATAATAAATAATATTTTGTAAATTGCTATTATTAGCTACAAGCTATTTAAATAAAAATTATTATTATTATTATTATTATTATAATTATCTCGGGCTGTGTTTTTTGAACTGTCAGTATTTCTATGTATTCTATATGTGGGTCAAAGAGTTGTATAAGCATGCCAACTTTCAACATTCTATGTTAAGCCGTCTGGCTACAATTTCTACCGTACAGACAAACAGACAGATAGACAGACAGACAGACAGACAGACAAACAGAAACACAGATAGACAGACATACAGACAGACAGACAAACAGACAAACAGACAGACAGACAGAGAGGCACATGAGTGACGTTATAAGGATTTTTTGGTGCTCATACCTACAAAACCCTAAAAATGATTTTTAATAGTTTTTTTATCATCTAAAAAATTTTCTAAACAAAGTAGGATAGTATTTATTGATTTCCTCAAAACATTGTAAACACGGTCAACGGGAGATAGGTGATTTCTGAAATAAACGATTCAATTATTTTAATAAAATCTCAAGAAAATTTACTCTAATTGAAGACTATTATTATTCCAAATATTTTTTTGTTACTGGCGTGAAAAATGTTTTTTTTGCCAATTGCAACCTTTATAAATCAATTCCAAACTTATATCTCCAAATAACTTACCTTTGTCAACTTTTGAAATGTAGCCTTTTACCTCGGGCAAATATCCTTTCCTGGAATAGTTAAATTGTGTTGTTGGATCCTATCTCTAGAATATATCCAATAAAATAGATACAAAAAACAGTATATGTTTTACTGCAGTGTGCAATTTCCCAATTTCACACCCTGGCGCGTTCACCACTGGCCCAATACTGTGCCCCCGTAGCCGCATCGATAGCAACATGGGCGTCCAAATAAATTTAAACAATTATATTAAAAAATAATTAGAATGTAATAAGATGAGTATTATGAGTAATATCACATATAAGACACGATTTAAGAAATTTGAAGTCCATAGCCCAAATATTACGTATTAAAAATTAGAACCAAAATTTTTCTGCCATAAAATAACCGCGTTTGCGGATCAAAATTCGGATAGATAGTAATAAGACGCGCATGCATATTAGTCAAGCTAAAGAGATATTTTAACGCAATCTCAAGTTTTGCGCGTGCGTCTGATGATAATAAACCAATAGAAAAAGCTCTACGAACAGATCTTTTATAACAGATCGCATAGAATAACAAGTTAGCATAGAATAAATTATATATCTGTCCGTTTTAAATTTAGAAAAAAATCTAAAGCATTGTATTATTTTTCAATTTTGCTAAGGTATAGAGCATGCTGAGTCTATATATTATACTCCCTCCGTCCGAAAATATGGTATACATTTTAATTTTTTTCTTGTCCGAAAATATTTTATGAAGAGTTCGGGTATAAAACGTGTTAACTATTAATTTTATCTATTGTAGTAAATTCAATTTTAAGTTTTATTGATGTATTGATATTGATACATTTATATATATTATAAATTATTTATTTAATATTATTAACTACGCTGGACATAAATAAGAAAGAAGAATAATAGCGGGTTTACTTTACATGTTTTACATGCTTTTAATAAAGAAACACCAGTTTTGTTACTTAACATATTTTACTCCCGAACACTTCATATACATTTACAATTTTAATTAATTAGAATGATTTTATTTATGAAATAATTACAAATATCTCTTATAGTAAAACAAAGAATAATACAAAAAGTTTTAATTTAACAAAGACATGGTTGTCTCTATAAAGTCGGTTTACGGTAACTATGAAATGATGTCACACTTGGTTAATTTAAGTACCAACGTTATGATATGTTTCAATCAACATCAATCCATAAGTCAGTTAGTACATTTATTTATTTAATTTTGGTACATTTTTTCAATGTTGCCGGTTTGAAATTGGATTGTTCAATCGTTATTTGTCAGGTTGACATTTAGGTGTCAACCTGGTTGTTCGATATAACCTAACTTTTTTTGACAGTTTCCGAATTGGCAACAAGGTGAGTTTTTCAACTGTGACGTCATTTCATAGTTACGGTAAATGGAGTTTAGCTTGCAAGGAACATGATAATGTTGTTGTAATCGTCCCTTATGATCAAGTTTTACCTTATTAATGTACGGAATCTTATAGCAATTCTCTTCTTTTGCTAACCTGGTTGCTTGTAGATAAGTTTGAAATGTTATAAAACATAATATAATTGAAATGTTATATCAAGGGTTTGTATGTTTAATGCATTAAATGCATTTTGTACGTATTCAATCAGTTCGTTAAGTGTATTCTGTGAAGCTGTATGTTGTAAAGATGGTATAGAATTGAAAAAGCGAAGATCCAATAAATCGAAATCTGGAATATTTGGCGATTATGATTTAAGTTGACCTGGAACTTCTTCCTTGCAATTCAACACAATTTTGATTAAAATTCTCCATTTTGTTAGAACAGCGGGTGGCACTTTAATTGGTCTAAAATATGCGGTTTTTTCGTGAATTACTTTTGACATATGCAAAACTATTTGCGAGCCATTTGCTTATTAGTTGCCTAGCAACAGCTTATTTAGAAATCAAAACTAAAAGAGATCACAAGATAATATTATTTTCGTTAATCCCACATTTTTTTCAGTAATGTATACCATATTTTCGGATGGAGGGAGTATGACGTAAAGAATTTTCACAAACATATGTGTGTTTTGATGTATGCTCCACTCTTACCGTGTTATTGGAAAGAGCGACGGAAACAGTGATATTTCTTTCTTAATCTCAGAACGAATGACAGTACTTAATTTTGATAATTTTGATAATCTTGTTGAGCTCTACGCTTTTTTCAACCGTCATCGACCAACTAATTTTAAGTATAGTTATTCTACAACAATGCTTTAGTAGACTCTTCTTTTAGTAGTTTTATTTATTACAATTTTTTTGGGGAGTTTCAGCATCTAGACGTTTAAAATCCGGTACAGTGTTCTTTTTACAAATTATTCTACATATTCATGGTCTTAAGATAATGTTTTATTTCGTTTTAGGCGAGGGTGTGCAATATCTCTTGGTATGTTCTATAATTGCCTGTGGTGATTGTATTTTGTACAGTCTGTTAGTGCTGTGTGACAAGTGTCACATTTTACTTGAGGTGTTTTTTGAAGTAAGTGTTTGTGTGTTACATTGGAGTGTCCTATTCATAGTCTTGTAAACATTACTTGTTCTCCTCTGTCTTTTCTTACTGGCCATTTTCCAATGTTTTCTTAGTTTGCGGTAGTGTTCCGCCAATAGTCGTCCCATTCTTGATGAACTCATGACTTTGGTGTAGTCATATTTTGGAACTGAAGGAAGAACACGCAAATTGTCGGCATGGGGAGAGACTAGAGAAGAGTACTTTTGGGGGTGTGGAATGGACATAAGAGAAACAGAGAGAAAGAGAAATGGAGAAACAAATATAGTAGAAGAATTGAGAAGGAGGGATAAGGAGGTACAGGAACAGGGCAGAATTGACAAATCGCGGTGTGTGAAAAGATATAAAGAGATAAGAGTGATCGGAATACCGAGATACTTGAAGAAAATACAAAAGAGGAAGCTCAAGGGATAGTCAGGAGGATAGTGAGGCTAAGATGCAGCAACGAAGAGAGGGACAATAGGTACTGGGCAAAGCCAGAGGAAAGCTCTGCAAAATTTACAAGGAAGAAGAGGAAATCTGGGAGCATTTAGCGAAGAGATGGCAGTCTGTGAGGAACAAATGAGCGAGGAAGGCAAGAAAGAAAGATGGGCGAGAAATCTGGAAGAAAGTAGGAAGGAGATCGGGGAGGGAAGCCAGGATGAGAATAGAAACAAATAGAGGGACACTGGAGAAAGAACAAATAAATTAGATAAAAAATATTGTAAAATTATCAAATATTGTACGTTATTTTATTTTTTATTTTATTTTGTAATGGTTAATACCCTAAACGCCACAAGGCCTAGGGAAATAAAGATTTATTATATATTTTGGAACTAGTATATTTATTTCATTGCTTCTTTCGCTGCTTTATCTGCTTTTTCGTTTCCTCGCAGTCATATATGAGACGGTATCCATAGAACAATGATTTGGCAACTATTACTTCTTAACGATTGCATTTTGTCCTTATTTTCTTTACTGTTTGGTACTTCGGCTGTGTGTGTGTGTTTGTTTTAGTAGTTTCAAGAAGCTAGTAGCCAAAAGTTTGACAAGTTTTATTTCCTAACTAACATTATTTTTTATCTATAATTTCCAATTAAATCTAGATTCTTTTAAACAAGTTATAACAAGAATATTGTATTATTTATTACCCGATGAGAAAACTAGTAGTGCCACCCATGTTTTGCAGTTTAGACCACCGGTTGGTACTTTATAATATCGATGGTCGGTATTCATTAAAATGTCGTTCCGTTACAGTCTGTTGTTTGGCCTGATGACCAATTCTAACATAGCCGCAACACTGTAACGCCAGCACTATATATCTTATAGTTCCAATTCATTTACTATCATGGCATCGATTTTTAACGTAACATTTAATGTAAAAATAATAACTAAATCATTGGAGTTAATTCAAACTGTAGTAGAACGTATAAATAATTACGTCAGTTAATCTAAATACAAAAACCTTTCATTTAGTAACATTACATTAGAAAAAAAACGCATAATAATACAAAAAGTTTGATGTCTTTCGAAAATGTAATCTGATAAAAATCCAAGCGAACTATTCCGGTTCACATCCAATATATATATTCATTTTTCATTTTTTAATCTAGTCTCTTTTTCGGTATTTAACATTTATAGGTCTTAGCTACATTGGCTATTAACGAGTGAAGTATATAAATATACAATATTTATGCCTACGAAACCATCATTATATTCGTAGAAATATTGTTCATATCGATCAAAGGATATAAGAGTGTCTAAAGTTTCTTTTTTATGCCTACGAAATTCTAGATATTTTTATATATAATTATATTCGTAGATTCTTAGAGAATAAATCTGCAAAATATTGTTCATATCGGTCAAAGGATATAAGAGTGTCTAAAGTTTCTTTTTTATGCCTACGAAATTCTAGATATTTTTATATATAATTATATTCGTAGATTCTTAGAGAATAAATCTGCAAAATATTGTTCATATCGGTAAAATAATTTAGGTGTATCTATAGTTTCTTGTTTATGTCTACGAAATTCTACACATTTCTATATGTAATTATATTCGTAGATTCTTAGAGAATAAATCTGCAAAATATTGTTCATATCGGTCAAAGGATATAAGAGTGTCTAAAGTTTCTTTTTTATGCCTACGAAATTCTAGATATTTCTATATATAATTATATTCGTAGATTCTTAGAGAATAAATCTGCAAAATATTGTTCATATCGGTAAAATCATTTAGGTGTATCTATAGTTTCTTGTTTATGCCTACGAAATTCTACACATTTCTATGTGTAATTATATTCGTAGATTCTTAGAGAATAAATCTGCAAAATATTGTTCATATCGGTCAAAGGATATAAGAGTGTCTAAAGTTTCTTTTTTATGCCTACGAAATTCTAGATATTTCTATATATAATTATATTCGTAGATTCTTAGAGAATAAATCTGCAAAATATTGTTCATTATCGGTAAAATCATTTAGGAGTATCTATAGTTTCTTGTTTATGCCTACGAAATTCTACACATTTCTATATGTAATTATATTCGTAGATTCTTAGAGAATAAATATGCAAAATACCTGTCAATCAAGAGACCTCAAGAGTCCCCAGTTAGCCAATCACGAGACCTTAGCAAAAATTACGTCACAATGTTACCCAGATCACATACACACACTTGCTAATTATATATGTACGATAAGTATCATATTATTATGTTTAAGAAATTTAATGACTTGCCTTTATATATGAAAAAATACAAAAATGTTATAAGATTTAAAAGTGAACTTATTATATAAATTAGGAAATAGAGGTATATCACATATTTATTTATTTATTTTTATTTATTTTTTTATTTTTAACTTCTGATTTGATTTATTTTGTGATCTGTTATTCTAAGATAAACCTGTTTTGTTACTTTTTAGGGTTTTGTAGGTATGACCAAAAAACCCTTATACCGTCATTTTGTCGTCTGTCTGTCTGTATGTCTGTCTGTCTGTCTGTCTGTCTGTCTGTTCGGTAAAAATTGTAGCCAAACGGCTAAACCTAGAGAGTTGAAATTTGGCATGCTTATACAACTCTTTGACCCGCACATAGGAAAAATACTAAAACATTAAAAAACATATCCCCCTAAAAATATAAACAAATATGTGCTCAACGAAAAAAAAAAATATTTTTTTATAATTCTGAGTAGGGTATCAAATGAAAGCCCTTGGTACGTGGATTAACGATCAAATTTTTATTTTTGCAAAATAAATGATTTTGAAGCGATTTTTGCCAAAATTGTGCAAAAATTTTTTTGTCCCACACCCTGTAGCCCAGATGGTTTAAACTAAAAATCTGAAAAAATTCTAAGTAATGTACATTGGTGTGAACCGGAATAGTTCAACAGGAATTTTTGATCAGATTAGGTTTTTGGAAAAAAACGCATTTTTTGTGATTTTTTGCTAATAATGTACACAAGTTATAGCTTTGTAACAAGCAACACTCTAACGTGTGTGCTGGTCTAGTGGTATTTGACGCTGACTTTTCACCCATGTAACCCGATCCGATAGGGATCGAACCCTGGAGAAGAGACTATATATATATATATTTTTTTAATTTCTATATTGTTTAAATTATTTTTTCAAAATTCTAATTATATTTTGGCAAATGTTGCATTTAATTTTTAAAAGCGTAAATTTAATAGCCAGTGGAAATTGTTTAAATTATAATTTAATTCTGTTTCAATGTACACGAAATCAGAGGGGCGGAACTTATAACAACCAATGGAAGCCATAGGCGCAATTTTGAAATTCTTAATGAACCTTGCTATATAAAAAAAAATACTGCACATATTTAGAAACCTAAATAATGGTATTAGGCGTTCGAATTAAAATTAACAAAAAAAATATTTTAATATAAAATTTGTTTTCGCATCCAAAATAATCATCATTCACTTACTAAATACCTGCAAAACCCTGAAATGTGTGAAAATTCACACTTCACATCAATTTTTATATCACACGTACTCTTAAATTTTGTTTTGTTTTTCTAATTTTATCTTGTGTGATTTTATCAATTTTTATGTAATAAGTAGTTTTGTCTTATTTAAAAAAATTTAATTTGATTTATTTTTAATTGCCTTTTCATGTAATGTTATTTTATAAAGAAAGATGTATGTTTTTATAAATTTCATGCCAGTTTTCTACAGTCTACATATTTTTAAAATTTGATGTTTAATTTAGGTAAACAGTTTTTAAATTATACACTTGGTATAGTTTCACAAAATGTTTTATTAGACATGCTGACTGCAGTTTCGGTATACGCTACCATTTTCAAAGCTACTATGTTTACTTCACGTGGTTATTTACCTGGGCTGATGCCTCCGAAAATAATAACCACAATTCGTGATAAGAAAGTCGACTTCACTTCATTGGTACACAAATTACTACTTATCAAAATTTAAAAAAGAAAGTTATCATAAATATTTAAGCTCAACTTTACAAATCACAAAAATTTAAGTTGGTATTTAACAAGTGCGATTTAGTGCGATCCTTGTGCTTTTTGTGAGGCACAGAGTTTTTGAAATAAGATTCAGCTGACTGATTTTTCATTGTTAATATATTTAAAAATTTTCCTTCAATATTATTTTTTTATAGCGCAACCCTTAAGGAACAAGTGCGTACTTCTGAGGGTATGTATACCCCTGGTTGGGAATCACTCGTCTAGGCCACGAAGTCTACAGCTTAAAGCTCACTTTAACAAAAGATCTGGACGCCAATATTAATTAATAGATGGGTCATTGTTAATAGATGTGTCTTTTTCCACCATTATTAAATTCTTTTCATGCCATACTAAAGAAATAATCACGTACTCTTGAGGGAACGCGTATACCCGGTTGGTAATCACTGGTCTAAGCCAGCGAAGCCCCAGCTTAATGCCCACTTTCCACAAAAGACCCGGTCACCAATCTTAATTAATAGATTTCATTGTTAATAGATTTCTTTTTTCACCATTATTAATATTTTATTTCGCGGAATCCTAAACGGACAAACATATATCGCTGGGAGTAGACGTATCCCTAATTTGTAATCACTATTCTAGGCCTTTCAACTGATCTCCATTTTCCTTACATAAATTTTCCTCTTGATCAAATATGATTTTATTTCCTTCATTTAAAAATAACCTGTTTAACGTCATTTTAATAAAATATATAGTTAATTTAGTTAAGATTATACTTATCATTTTCCTCATGCAACGTATTATCAAATTTTCTTTAGTATAATAATAAAATAATCTTCTAAATTATGAGGTGTCCAAACTCGAACTATGGGCTACATTTAGAAAGCTAACAATCTTATCTTAGAGTCACCTAACTTCAAATCCACATGCAAATTCGCCATTAAACGAGAATAATGCGATATTCAATTGCGAACTAAATCGATTATCTTTTTATTTGTTTGCAAAATGATAAGGCAAATCTTAAAGCCGACCGGTGTATAACAGATGGAATAATAATGATTTTTGTACCTTAATGGTATAGTAAACTTCATAATTGTAACAAGTTTCTTTTACAAAACTAGCTATATGTTATAAAATTAGTAGCAATCTATACCAGGGGTTGACAAATTTTTCTTTCTAAGGACCCGATAGTATATTTTGCGGGCCGAAGTAACCAACCACAATGGCCTACAGCGCATTGGGTACCACAACATAATATAATAATAATAATAATAATAATAATAATAATAATAATAAGTTCTGTGTTGTCCACAGAACTCACGTTCTCGTTTCTTAAGTCTGCTGGTTTGAGATCGGAAACAGAAGGTTTTGTGTTTGCGTGTCAGGATGGTGTTATAAATACTTTGGCATACAGG